>MU389492.1:0-60575 GCA_022578775.1 Xylaria venustula
CCCCACCACCCCCCCCCCCCCCCCCCCCCCCCCCCCCCCCCCCCCCCCCCCCCCCCCCCCCCCCCCCCCCCCCCCCCCCCCCCCTTAGCATCCCCTCGAAGCTGGATATAAAGCCGAAACCCTCCCATCCGTCTCATTTCACAGAACTATACTATACTAACAACTATCGTTACTAGGAATTCATACTATCATAATCGCTAAGTGAACATGTTAACCACGTTGCCATCGGAACTCTTCAGCATGCTGGCTGAAAACGTATAGACCATCTCTCCTCTTCTTCTCCCATCTCCTATTTCCACCTCTCCTTACTTCATGAACAACTTTTTAAGTCGTAGACCATACAGTTGAGTGAACCAGACCTCCAATCTCTTTCTTCGGTATCTCGTCGCACGCAGGCGCTCAGTGCAAATCTCCTATGGCGTTCTCTGGTAATAAGACCACTATACGAAAGCAAGTTGCATACCATTCCAGCCGCAGATATTCCACAGCAATATTATCAGCTCACAACTGAGCTCCACTTTCGACCTAGATTTAACTTGGCCGTCGACCGTGACTGCCCCCATTCATACGACGAGTCCTACTTCCAACATGAATTCGACTCCGAAGATGTAGATGATGAGTTCGCAAGTGGCAGGGAGATCGATGACCAGTTCGAAGATCCGCCATACTTCCATCGTGCAGCCCGGAGGGCAAGGTTAATACTTAGTCGGTTTCCTGGTGACCAGCTGCGGAGCTTTAGGTTCTACACCTTCCCTACACCACCTGTCATCAACTACTAATGCCGGTGAGCTAGCTGGGCCTTGGGTATCTGCATCCCTCCAGAGATACTTTGTAGGAGTGGCATAGTCACCCTTCACCAGAGCAAAAACCTAAATTCTCTCCATTTGACTACTAACACTTCGTGTCTGCGCAACGATGATTATGATGCTGAGATTGACCTCTCTCCGTTCCGTCAGCTTCGCAGTCTTAGCTGGAAGGCCCCCGCCATCGATCAACTCAATGCCCTGCCTAAAGCGCTCCGGTCCAATTCTTTACATCTGCAGGCGCTCGAGTTGAATTTCGCAGACATGGAAGAGTACGACTATGATGAAGACGACAGTCCATATACTCTGGCAGCCCTACTCGATATCAACAGGCGCTCTCCTAAGCCTTATTTCTCAGACATTCGCATTTTATCCCTGACGCAGATTCGTATCACAACATCAATGTTGGCTGTGACTAACTTTAGAATACTTGAATCTCTCACGCTTCGTCTATGTACTGGCGGTATCGGGTCTCTTGTTGAGGTTTTTGAGTCAGGTACGGCGATATCCCTCCAGCGACTCGAAATCCAAACTGGGTTGGATAGTCCCATGGACGCCTTTTACATAAGAAACTTCATTAAAGCATCCACTGGTCTTATAGAGCTCTTTATCCTCGAGGGTGGCCCTGAACACTCCATTCAACTATGGGATATTGCTACCACTAATCACCCAACTTTAGGGAAATTTATATACCATCAAAAGTCCTTACCCATATACGAAGATGCCGAAATCGAAGAGGATGAAGGCTTTCATGACGTACATGATCTAGCAATTTTGCCACGGGTCAAAAAAGATCTCCACGACAACCCTACTGAGAACAACCCCTTTTCAAGACTCAACCTTGAATGCTTAGGCCTATCCTGCGCCCCTGGCAAGCTACTGGTAAGAGTTAGTCCGTTGAGTGTGGTTGCTAGGAAATAACACATCTCGTAGAAACTGATCTTAGAGCCTTTCCGGACGAAGCAATCGTTGAATTTGTTGCATATCCGGCAATCCCGCGAAACTATGCGCCGTTATGGGTCTTGGGGACTAGACCAAGCTGATGCTTTGCGAGGGCTTCGGATTCGTTTCCGTCGGTTCCTCGAGTGGGCATTCGGTCCCAATGGGCTACCGTCACTTCAAGTTGTTGCTTTTGGACATTTTGCTACAAGCGATGGGGGGTCCCAAGGACAACATAATGGTCTGCAGAGATGCAAATGAGAACACGAACATCCAGATCATCGACCCATCGGATGCGAAGATGAAAAGAGTCCTTACAGAATATCGTGACGTGCTTCGAGCATGCCCATCCGAATGATCCGGTGCCGTGATGAGATATTCAGAAGAACATCGCACAGGTCAAAGCCACTCGCAGCAGAATGGCCTAAACGAGAAACAAGGTTTGGGCCGCAGGAATCCCCGCCTAAAGAAATAACACATCAGCGGCGACATTCATCACTGTCGCGATATTTGGGAATATTATGAGGTCTTGTTGATGTTAAGTGATGCACAAGGTTTTCTTAGAGGAATATATTCTTGTTTCATTTCTAAACTTTGAAAATAACGATAACTCACTTTTTTACGCAGCCAACTTTGCAATAAAAAAAGCCAAGAGTTTTCCGTAGGTAGTTAGATGGTAGCCGCTGCTCCGGTGCCAGGTCTAGAAGTCCCATGTCATCACAGCCAACTGAGGCTTTCAGCTCGACTTCTCGATCTAAGATCTTGTATACGTACTTGCTGTGTTGGGTCCATCTTTAGCGCCGGTGCGGCCGGATATTACTGTAAATTGGTAAAGCCTAGATTCCCCCATGCAGCCACGTTTTTAGTCGCGGCAAGATCCGCAACCTTGGCTCGATCCGTTCCCAAGATCTTTAGATCTCCCTTGGCGCTCCTTAGAAAGTGTAGTGAAGATGGTGAGAATTGAATAGGCACGTATTATAGTGAGCAGGTTAGTATTCAATATAATTGTCGGTAGGGGTTGTTGGTTTATTATATTATAGCCGCCAACATTACCCACAGGCATGTTTCCCAACATCTTACTTGTATAATATATAGCCGCACCATTTGCGCACCGATAGACAAAATTCAAACGTGCTCTATACAATAATACAGTCACACGGAAACCATTCTAAGCACCAGTTTGCTATGTCAACTGTACTCTGCCAAAAAAAAAAAAAATGTCTACTCAAATAGCTTGGCTCCTGTCTAACGTTGCCGTGAAATCATTGCTGTGTCAAAGGCTGATTTGTTTGGAAGTGACTATTCAAGTCTATATAATTGTAATTCTAAATTCTCTGCTCTTTCAATTAGTTTATTGAAAGTGGTCTTCTCTACTACTCGGCGTCCAAGTTAATACAGTGATAGTTATTTAACTGGATTATAGCAAGTAGCAGTTTAACCACTGTACCAAGGTGGAAGTATTCAATATGTTCATGTAAAACTACCAGTAAGTGCCATGGTGTCGGACTTGCCACTAGATAATTGCAATCACCTCGACTCGGCGCAATACCTTGCCAGGAACTGCGTGACATTCAATCCCCGAACCGTGTGTCTAGATCCAGGTCCATGGCCTGTCTAATCGTCTATTTACTCTACATACACTCGCTCTGACGCGCACCCTTACCTTCCTTTGCTTTGTTTCAGCTCAACCATCTATTCGCGGAATGGGTAATCCCCCATTGGGTCTCTCCAACCCTCAGCTTATGAAGCGAGCTTTCATCAAGGCGAGCTTTCATCAAGGCGAGCTTATTATTCCGCATGCACATCGCCCTCGTGAAATACTTGGTCTTAGGAGATCTAGCCAGATGACGAAATCTCAGCCCATAGGTAGTAATCGGATATGACACATCGTCGATAAGTGTACTTTCTCCAACTATATGTGTATAACGCGTGTCTTGGCCGAGATTTCCTCAGACCAGGGCGAAAGGGTCTATTGTTAAAAATATCCCCCCCGGTGGGGGGGGGGGAATGGTATCGGTCTAGATGTCTCAGCATTGTGTATATAATGAGCATGTTGCGGTCTCGATGCTAGAATATCTTCATCCTTTATCACCACACTTACACATTATCAACCGCCGGAGTCTCCATCATCAATAATTTATAACGAGGCAACTCAGAGCTGTTCTTCTGCTACTTTCATTAAGACACACCCGACATACACCATAATCAAAATGCAGTTTTCTACTCTCGCCCTAGCCGTACTCTCGATCGGCTCTGTCCTTGGTGCCCCGGCTACGATGACCCGCAGCGACCCCAAGGTCTTGGCCAACGCGATTATTGCAGCGTCCGACACTAAGACGGCTGTTGGCACTCAAGTGGTTATAATTAGTATGCTTATTCATTCTTCCTACCTTCCCCTTGTCTGATACTCAGCTAATGATTCTATAGAAAACCTTGTCCAATCTGCCAACAGTGCGGCAGTCTCAGGCATCCGAGCATCACTCCAGAACATCGCGGCAGAGATCAGCAGCGCCACCAAATTCGCCGTTCCACTCGTAACTGATGTTGCCCTGCCCTTTGCTCAGCAGGAGTTTGACAACCTCCCTGGCTTCGTCGGGAACGTGAAGGACATTGCCGCAGATGTTGAATCTGCTGCAAATCTACTGCTTGGTAACCTTTCTCAGCGTAAGTTACAATCGAAACTGCTGCTGCTTCATCGTGTGAAAAATCTCTGCTAACATTAACTAACAGAATCATTATTGCTTGTGAAGACCGAGGCCCTCTTGGCCCTCGCTACCGTCAACCCCTTCGTTCAGCCTGTCACGCAGTTTGCCGCCTCAGCTATAACGGGAACTTCTGGCCCCTCGACTACCATAATTAGCAGTAACATTGCCACAGCTCAAGACATTGCTGGGCAGATTCAAGGACCCATTACCGCAGCTTTTACTAAGGTTGTCTAAGATTATACGACTTCATTCCGTTCTGCAGAGGAACGGCTCCGCGATGGTGTACGGGCCCCGGTGGAACATTAGAGTTAGGAGGCAATAGGGCAGTTTGTGTCAGGAGAGTACATACGTAGATTGGTGGTTATATTCAGGATGATTAGAGGGAAAGAAACAGGTCAGAGACTATGGGAGAGATAGAGATACATATAGTTATGGGTGTAGAGTCTAACTCCCTTACTTCAACAGTTTGGTTTATACAAAAGCTTAAACAATAGTTGAGTCCTACACCCCACCAGATTAGGTAACGAAGCACTGAGACCCATGGGTCGGGATATGGAAGAAAGGAGTAGTGTGTATATAGCCTAGCAGTAGTCACTAGGGGGTAGCCCCTATCTATAGTTGACCGTTCATGACACAACGTTGTCGTGCCGTCCAGCCCATCGCCGAAAAACCCGCCTACACAGCCCTGATGACTCAAGCTATCCATATACCACGATTTGATATCACGCTGATCGGTCTGGAAAATAATTTCTTGTCGCTCATCAGACCACTATTACTTAAGATTAGGGTGCCGTATGAGTATTCATCACCCCTCCTCGGATGATTCAAACAGCATAACAAATATCTAATAAGTTCTATATATACATTATGTATCAATTATTCGATAAAGATCCGAATTCTGCGATGCCTCAGCTTCCATTGACCGACAACAAAAGCTCTCACGCCTTATCATCAATCGCCATAGCCTGCTTCCAACACCGCAGAATAGTCCCCCAGTACTGTTCCGGATGCATCCTCATATGGCCCACATGAGGCGAGCCCTTGAACTCTTCAAGCACGGTATTATACCCCTTACTCCGAGCATTAGCAGCCTGTTCCTCAAGGTCCTTCCACCCTATCAGATCATCTTCCTTCGAATAGCAAAACAACCTCAGCGCCCTTGGAGTCGCATAGCCATGCTCAGTGAAGATCCTAGCACTATACACGCCCGAAGGCTCCATACCCAGCGCTATCGCGAGGTAATTCGCCAGAGTTAGGAATGCGGCGCATAGAGCCTGGGCGAACCGAAAGGGCAAAGGGAACCATTTCGGGACCCCCATGGCCATCGCCCGACTCCACCGCCCGATCTCAGAGAAGAAATCCAGGCTGCCGGGCGTGGAGTCCGAGACGCAGAGGTGGTGCGGCAGTACGGCGTCTTGGCCATGGCGCTCACGGTACGCGTTTAACGTGGCGGCGGCGTAGATGCCGCCCGTATTCGACATGATGTGCATGATGACACGCTCTGACCCGTCGTCCTTGGTGGGGAAGCAGGTGTCGATGATGGGACGCACACTCTCCGTGCGCTTGGGCAGCGTCTGGGTTGCTGCGGCGAATATGGGGTTGATCATGACCACAATTCTGGCTGAGGGGAAGAGTGCGTGGTACCCCTCTGAATATTTCGCTGTCGTGGGGATCAACGATTGTGACTTTGTCAAATAGTATGAAAAGGGGGCTTGTTTGCTTACAGACATGTCTTGGGCTCCCATCTCCCCAGCCGTAGATGAGAATCGTGGTTGGGTCCGTCGCTGTGGTCTTGCTTCTGGTACTCTCTGAATCTGTGCCGGTTTTCTCATTCCGGATGTAGATGCGGTTTGAGATGGGCGTGTAGCCCGGGAAGGCCGGAGCTTTGACAGTCATGGTTGGTTGACTTGAGAAGTCTTAGTTCGGATTTCAGGGTGAACCAAATACTGCCTCTAAATGAACACAGTTCGTAGTTTAGCGTGGGTAGTTATGATGAGTTTGCATTTAAGTCACACTCTAATTCACCGAGATGATGACTTTATGACTTGTTTCCGCCCGATCACAAGCTTCGAGCAGAGATCTGCCATTGACTCTGATAGCCGAAATTGTTGACTCGTTGGCTTGTTGGGATCGCGCAAGCCCCTGAGTCTAGTATTGCTAGTCGCGATGCGATACAGGGTCTTGGATCTAATCGATAAGCTTTGTCCAGTCATATCGCTGTGCCTGAGAGCAGATGGATCTGCTTGTAGAAGTTGAGCCGAGGTAAGTGGACTAGACTAGATTAGGCTGCTACCTACCTAATGTCTTGGTTGTCGCTGACATACCTAGTATCCGATAAGTTGACTTTAGACAAGGCATTGTTCTCGATAACAACTTGATTCAAGAGGTTTAAATGCGAAATCTGAAAGGAAAAAAAAAAAAAAAAATCTAAGGAGAAATATCCTGAGTGAAGACACTGTTTTGGCAGCGGGGTGTTTATTAATGCGTCGAGCGTACGACATAGAGCGATTAGTATAGTGTTTTGCCAGCCCGCCCCGGATAGAAGGTCCTGGGGAAATGGAGGTAATGTTATGGCTTCAAGTTGATGGCGGCAAGTCTTAGCGACATCACTCAGTAGACTGCACAGCCACAGGATAAGGAACCCGTTGGCATTGGGACCTCATGGTGTCTTGTTGTAACAATCTATGTGAGATATGCTAAATAGCGTCTTTGAGGTGTCGGCTAAGATGTTCTTGTCGCTCTCGGAATAAGTTGTCACAAAATTAGTCTGTTCAAAGAACCATTTCACGGAATTGGTTGCAACTCATGGCTATGTTACGCATATGCAAACTTCCCCGGTTCACAGGCGAGACAGGTAGGTATCACGAGTATACATAGCAAACTACACTAGACACGATAATTAGCCAACTGTCATGCAACGTAACCTAGCCAATGACACCACACTCCCCGTACCCAGTCTATTTATTGTTGCCATTTGCCCAGCCCTACGGATCGGCATTGGCAGGCATTGAAAAGGTTATCACAGGTACCCACGAACACAAATATCCATTGAGACATGCTTCTCGTGTTTGTTGCCAAGACAGTCGGTGGTAGGTAAGATGCCCAAGGGAAATTGGAGGCATGAAAACGCCGTCTTCAGCATTATTGAATCAACGCCGTGTTACCTAAAGCAAGTCATATAGCCTATAACCTTGGCCAACATTATACTTCGCTAGTTGTTACTCTATTATAGGCTGTATATATTCAAGAACTAATTGCCTAATACTAGTCGCATTTACCTACCTAGTTCTGTGAGCTAGGGTATGCTTTGGCAGGCGACATGGATGCTATTGGCAGTGCGCTGTTGAAATGAGTTAAGTCTTGATGAAACGGTCTTACGCCAAGCTACCCGATCCTCGAAGACTCTGCTAAAATTGCATGCTTACCGTCTTTGTTTAGATTTGCCAAGAGTCAATACGGGATTTTATGCCAGCTTCTAAGCTTTTGTTTAGCATAACGACCGGTGTGCAACTTGTCGCAACACTCTTTCCCTTGGAGTAATGAACATAATGTCGGAGTTTTGCTCGGAAACCTTGACGCTAAATGCCGGTAACCTCCACTGCAAGGCAACATTGGCGCGACGCCTAAGGGAACGATCTGTCGATAGTGAGTGGAAGATTGACACTTGCAAGTGCCCAAACTGCTCATGTCAATGAAATGATGTGGGGTGATAGGACTTGGGCCCGGGCTGAAGAAGAGGAAGGTCTAGTGTAAGAATATACAATCCTACATAATCCGTGCCACGCCGCAAATGAAGATCATAAGCAGGGCGTTCATAGCTGACATCACTCCTGCGATTGGTTAGGCTGGACCGTCATGTGAAGTGGTCTGCTATGAAATATAAGAAGCAGAGTGATTCCTAGGTTTCTATTAGCTTCAGAGAATACGAAGTATCCCTCTCTTTCGGGCGACAACTCAAGTTCACACACGACTTATCACCATGTCTCTGTCATTCAAAACGTGTTTTACCATCCTGGCGGTGATGGCTGGAACCAGCTTCGCCCACCCATCGCCAAGTTGCACAAAACCAACAAACACGACGTGTACAGATCCTCCCAACCAGACAACTGGGGTGCGTATTGCCAAACCCTTTCTTGGTTGTCCCGGGGGCGCCCATGAATCCAGAAAGAAAAAAAGAAACACAAGAAACACCAACAAATGAGTTGAACCTTTACTGACAAGGATGCAGTACCCGGACTACGACCTCTTCTGTCAATGCGACGCAACGACAACGAAGGAATTCGCCTGGGGCAACCCGTACCTAGGTCTCGTCCGATGCGACACCTCGTGCACGCCCGCGAACCCGGTACAGACGGAGGCGCATAACGACAAGGCTGACCTGCTATCTACCTGCATGAACGCATGCACGGGAAGCTTTGAGAAGGCGAAGCGCCAAACGCCCGGGGACGATGACTACTGGTTCTGCCACGGCGTCAACTTCAGGAAGGGAGAGCTCTGCGAATTCATTGGATCCGTGGGGGAAATGACCTTTGAGGCGGGATCGGGTACCGATTGCTTTTATGTTGACGGACTTGACGGTTAGACTACTGGATGTACATAGAGAAGGACTGTTGACGATTAGGCTATCTCTGGTGGGTTAGGTATTTTTGGTGTTGATGCAGCTGAATTGAAGCAACGCCTGGGCAGCTGAGTATAATCTTGATTACCTAAGTACATATTTACTCCACGTGATTACCTAGTATTCTTGCTGCGACGGCTGTCGACAGCTGCCATTTTTCTCTCCCGAGTCCCCGGATATGCTGTCGCTGGGCCAACTTCGGGAGGCTCACATTCACCAGTTTCAATACAAGCTGTTTTCTGAGTGTTATGCGTGTTTGTAGGAGAGTTTCCCGACTTTCGCTATTAAGACACCAATCGATGAGATGTCGACTCCAGAAGTCATATGTGGGTTGTGCGGTGTAGGCAATCGTACCCTGCGTACCATGGGTGCCCAATGGCCGACTTACTATCGTGCCCTCTACTGTGTAGGGCCACATGGCCAGGAGCCGAAGCTCTCCGGACTTGGCTTCTACGGGCAAGAAGAAGACGTGAAGTATAACCCTCCCGAATCTCACCAGCGATTTGACGACCAAGACCTTGACCCTTTGTCATTGGTCACCATCCGAGGTCTCGGCCCGCCGTCACTTCACGAGACCGGAAATGAAAACTATGCCTGGGGTTTCCGTTTCCATGATACCTGCTGGTGTCTGGCTGAACAAGCATCGGCGCCATACCCTGTTGATCTGAAGATTCTGTGGCGTATCCTGCGCTCTGTTCCACACAGCCACGTCCCTCTCTGGGGGCACACCTATGGTGGGCTGTACAGTATAGCAAGAAGGGATAAAGGTCGCTCCAGCCGGCACTTTATGCCACTGGGGACTTCAACGAGCCTTTTCATCCCAAGTGCATACTACAATCCTTTCAATGTCCCCGAGCTGAAGGCTAGATTGGCTCAATTACGGGCCGACACAGGTGACTCAATCCCGATAAAGGAAGAAGAGGCGATGACTCTCATGCCGCCACCAACTGAAGCCATTGATCCGTTCTCTATACTTCCACCGGAGCTAAGAGAAATAATTCTTACCTATGTAGATACTGCGGACGTACTCTCCCTCCGCCTTTCTTCGTGGGTTATAGCTACCACTCCACTTTCGCAAGGTTTTTTCCAGAGTAGATTCTGGCCTGGACGCGAATTAGACTTTTTATTTGATGGCTTCTTGCTCTCGCGTTCTGACAAGGCGGGCATTGATTGGAGGGAACTTTACCGATTGTCGAAGGAGCGAATTAAGCACAACTTAGTCGGTCTCGGTGAGCGAAACAGGCTTCGCATATGGAAGCAGACGGTGCGGCCACTGATACAGGCTACTTATCAGATCGCCAAATTGACAGAACTGAGAGGGAATTCGGAATTAGAGGACCCTAGAGGTCTGTGGAGGTCCATTCAATCGTGGCGGGATGATATAGAACTAGTTGGTGATCTCAATCTCTGCGTAAATCAGGCGGAGATTGAACTCCCATCGTCAAGAATCGAGGCAATCCACGTCAGTTTCATCAACTTTTTCGGCACCAAGTTCATATCCGGTCTAGCCTTCGAGACTGAACACGGCGAAGACATCGAGATTGGCTATATTAACCCGGGTTCTGAGGAGCCTCTCATCGTTGAGGGTAGTCTGGAAGGGTTCCACGTCGCCGTGGATTATTACGGCCTCAGAGCAATATCTCCTTACACAGGCAAGCATATGGAATCTGAATACTTGGACTGGGTCGGTGACACAGAAGATTTGCGTATTGACACACTGAAATGTACTGGGCCCATGATTCAGAGAATCCGAGCTACTTTTGACGTAAGACCCTGCAATATCCTTCTACCTTTGGCAAACATGAATATCTAAAAATCAATTAGGGATTTAGATTGCAATCTCTTCATATACCGGAATCTCAAAACGATGATCGGAGTAATTATGCGATCAGCAAACGGGCAAGCGCAGAAGTCTAATGCGGTACTCTGCTTCAACGATGCGCCAAGTTTGCGAATTAACGCATCTCGGTCATTCGCACAATGCATGTTCGATTAGAGTAGTTATCGAATCTACATTGTAATCAATAGTATTAAATACGGATAATCCTATTTCAGCGAGAGTAATATGTAAAATTACCATCTCTAGTTGAGAAGGTATGGTCGCCGAGACTAAGGTTCTTCAAATGATTGCACATCCTAGAATATTACTTTACCAGACGGAGCGACACTACACCTTTAACAAGCTGAAATCACATCTCCGATTGCGAAGGATCGGTTTGGGAACTTCGGATTATACCACCAGTGAACAACACCCACTCGATTCTCGGAAGCGCTTGTACCGTCTACCTATCCTTGTGGTTCCCAGCAGTGACCCCCCCTGACCTGGACGTTGAGGCCACGCTGGTAGTCCGTAGCCTTCCCCGATATTCTCTTCAACAGGTGCATTATTCGGCAGACGTTGAGCACCTCGGAGGCATAGTCGGCGATCGTCCCGCAGCTGAAGGCCTCGCTGGGCACGGGCTTCTCGTTGCACCACCAGATGGCGGACCAATGGCTGCAGCTGACGCGGCCGCAGGAGCGCGGGGCGTTGGAGCACTTGACGCTCTCGGGCAGGTGTTTCAGATACTTGATGCCCTTGCGGATGTGTCTCGGCCAAGCCCACTGGTAGTTCTCACAGTCGAGCTTCTGGGTCGATGGAGAAAGGAGTCAGGACGCTGTGCTGCATGCTAATACCGGGGATGTATGAATAGATGACTCACAGACGCGAGGTTGATATGTACATCCTCATCGTTTCGGTCCTCGGTCTCGAGAGCAAATTCGGGCATGTACTCGGCTCCCCTGATCTCCCTCATCTGATTCATAACGTCCTACTCGTACGTTAATGACTGCTTGGAAGATGGAAGCGGTATCTGTGACTGGTCTTGCCTCGATTGTACCGTTGAATACCTGACCCTCATCAAAGCCGTCGAAGCCGGTCCATTGGATATTGTTGATTGAGTAGCCTTCTGGCACATCGGTGCGGAAACCGAGCTCAGCGGTCGAATTCTTGCTCTATTAGAGAATTCACAAAAATCAGTATGTCTGGATTGGAGACGCGGATCGGTATGTGTGTGATGCACTTGCCACGTGAGCGTAAATCGTCCAGGCTGACACGGTAAGCAGGAGAAGGCCGGCAGAGACCATGACTGCAATCAAATTTTTGATTCGGAGCACCACAAATTGCGGCATAAATGTCTGATTGTTTTCTTATACGCTCGGAACAGTGAAGTGGTGCGTTCGACCGCGGGGGGATTGCTGATACAGAGTTCAACACAAGCAGAACAAGTCCAAAAAGACTCTTTTCTTTTCTTTTCTTTTTTCTTTCTTTCTTTAATCTGGTGTGAGCCCTAACTTTTTAACCCATTTGACTCATTTCTTCGGGCATGATGTTTAACTTGGCTGGTGCAGTAGGTAGTTGCCTGCCTAATCGTAGAAGCAGGTCTTCAACGTGGAACTAGCCGGTGGACAAACCCGTATGTCTTCTTTTCCTCTCAATTTGGTGAATGGGGTACAACAACGTGGAAAAGGAGGACGAGTTGGTTGGAAAGGAATTTCACTTTTCATCTTCGGTTGTCATGTAGAGAGAGTCTTGGCATTTTCTGATAATACCTCGGCTCGTAACGACCCGCTCACGTAGGAGACTCTGGATAGATATTACTAAAAGGTTTTCAGATACACCCAATTGACTAAGTAATCCCAAACAAAAGCAGCATGGCAATCCTTGTCGACGTATGAATAGGAAAGTATCACAGGTTGCAATCAGACAGTGTGACCGGAATTCGTTTCACATAACAAGCAAGTGGAGTAAATGGTCAGAGTTCTTCCATGTAAATCACCGACCGCAAAGGTATGTCTGACAATTCCAAAATGGTGTTTTTCAATAAGTTAAGTCCCATATTCGGGCTATATCGCATCGTGGCCATGGCCATAGCACGTCTATCTGCTATTCTTGTACACATCTAAATACCATCAACAAATAAACCTCTGCAAGAAGCCCCCGCGTTCGTAAGAATCACGTAACTGTCCAGACCATGCACGACTTACAAAGATAATCAACGTCTTGGATCATGAGTTATCGTTATACCGACGGATGCCGACTTGGCCATGACAAAAATAGGGGCAGATAAGTGAGAGCGGGATAAGTGGATGGATGGATGGATGCATTTCGGCGCGTCTTACAGAGAAAGCTTGATAGAGTAAAACAGCAAGTGTAGTACTGACGCAATGTGCAAGTAAAATCTAAAGCATTGAACAAGAATATATATATCATTATCTCAATTTCTTCATACAATTATTACATTTGTTGTTTGTATTTAGGGCACAGAGAATCACAGATGTAAATGCTTCAAGTGAAACAGTCCTTCTACCTAATCCCGGAAGCACCCCCGATGAAGTCATGGTATGAGCAAGAGCGAGATCGGCGCTGAATTTCTATCGCGGCTAGATAAGGGTGAATCATCCATCCCACCTTGCATGCGACAATTGCCCCGCTATAAAGTTGCTGGACAACTACCTAACCTAGGTACCCTACCTACCTACATGTCTCTATACCGTCTCTTACAAACAACAGCAACAACAACAACACTACAGAGGTATTTCTCTTCATCTCGGGCTATTCTGTTCAATTCACACCTGTCCTCCCTTTCTTACTCTCGTTTGAACTACAACACCACCACAGCACACCACAATCAAGCAATCATGGCCCCCACCATCCTCCACCTGCGTCACGAAGAGAAGCCGCTGGAGCACCGCAGCGCCCTCACCCCGACCACGGCAAAGGCCCTGATCGACGCCGGCTACACAGTCAATGTTGAGAAGAGTCCGGCACGTATCTTTGACGATGAAGAGTTCAGTGCGATCGGTGCCTCGCTCGTGCCCACCGGCAGCTGGCGCGAGGCCCCGTCCGAGCATATCATCGTCGGTCTCAAGGAGCTCCCAGAAGAGGAATGTAGGTCGTTGGTCTATCTATCATCATATTGCGCCACGTCTTGGGCAAACAGAAACACTGGCTAACAAGTCAACAGTTCCTCTCAAGCACGTACATGTTCAATTCGCCCATTGTTACAAAGGTGTCAGTGCATTTCTATCCTTTTCGTTTTTTCATCTGGCCGGCAATCCACTGCATTGGAAAGGAAACTGACTCATCCTTCCCAGTATACTCCTCTTATCTCGTTACCGCTACTCTATCAACCGCCTACCAGCTATATCCCCTACTGAGATAGCTGAACGATACCTGGATGATGGACATTATATTTACTTGTATTAGGCCAGGGTGGATGGGAAACAGTACTAGCCCGCTTCCCCCGCGGAGGCGGCACCCTCCTAGACCTCGAGTTCCTCCAAGACCCCAAGACAGGCCGTCGCGTCGCCGCCTTCGGCTACAGTGCCGGCTTCAGCGGCAGCGCTCTTGCCCTCAAGAACTGGGCATGGCAGCAAACGCACCCGGCCGGCGAACTACTCCCCGGCGTCGAGAGCTATCCCAACGAAACCGCGCTGATTTCCGATATCAAGAGCGATCTCGAGGCCGCGCGCGCCAAGGCAGGACGGCTACCTCGCGTCATCGTCATTGGTGCTTTGGGACGCTGTGGACGAGGTGCTGTCGACATGGCTCTGAAGGCTGGTATCCCTGATGAGCAGATCCTCAAGTGGGATTTGGCAGAGACTGCTAAGGGTGGTCCCTTCAAGGAGATTCACGAGAGTGATATATTCGTGAACTGTAAGTCTCATTCCAGCTCGTAATTCTACGATGTTGGCAGGCTTCACCGGTCTTTGGTAGTCATCATACTGACAATACCTTCGACAGGCATTTACCTAACGTCTAAGATCCCACATGTAGGAAGCCTTTTTGTCATCAAACTACTAAATACTGACGCTTTGCCATCCAGTTCGTAAACACAGATTCGTTGAAGGAGCCGGGCCGAAGGCTTACGGTCGTGTGTGACGTATCAGCTGATACCACAAACCCCAATGTTCGTATACTCTCCACTCTGTTACATGGAAATGCTAATTGCTAACTTGGCATACTTAGAATCCCGGTAAGACATAGAAACTACCATATACCACAATAAAGGATTGCCTGTATATTCGGGATCGACAATTATGCTCATTTACTGACTCTCATCTCCATCTAGTACCGATCTACACCATCGCCACGACTTTCACAAACCCCACCGTCCCCGTAGAGGGTCTTGATGGCGAGCCACTCAGCGTCATAAGTATCGACCACCTACCTTCTCTCCTACCAAGAGAGTCGTCAGAAGCCTTCAGCAACGACCTCTTGCCATATCTTCTCAAGCTCAATGACTGGCAAAATGATCCCGTTTGGGCTGGTGCCAAGAAGCTGTTCGACGAGAAGGTCGCTACACTACCCAAGGAGGCTCTAAACTAGGTCTCGTTTTTTGAAAAGGTTCTACTAGATAGAGGGTAAAAAATAGAGGTGAAAAGAAAAAAGAGAGAACTTTGATAGAGATGTCATGTTGTAAAGAACAAATATCTTGGCAAATGTACCAAGTGGGGGAAGTGGCCGAATGCCTCCTTTGTCACTGGAAAGAGATAGAGGATTAAGCGGATAAAAGTCTTGAGTTTACACAGACTAGAGCGAATACAGGAGATAAAAAAGCGTCACCTTAATCCCGCAGGACTGGACTCAGTTGTACTCACGTAAACCTAAGACAGGAAATATTGTCCCTGAACCTCCAGTATGACGACGTTTCTGTCGACTTTCCGGCTACTTGAAATTCTGATACAAGGGAAGTCGAGTGGCACCATCGTAGATGAAGCTTATTCTTCTATGAGGAACAGTGTGAGAAGGTTTGCTCTCTTCTAGCCTCTTCTCTATCAATCAGCTCGCAGGCTACGCGGCGCAGTGAATAAAGCGGAGAGCGAAAAACAGGAAAGCAGAAGCAAACCAAAAACGCCTGGCACAGATGCGTATTTACATGGAAGACGAAAAGGTAATATACACATGAGATATACACATACATAGATTATCCACAACCCCAACAGCGCAGTGCTTGCTCACAAAGTTGCGGTCCTTTCCCTCACCCCTATCTCCCTTTCGATCTTAAACCCCCCTTTACACCCTCACATCCTCGTGTCCAGGGACAGACAAGCCCTCTACCTCCCCTCCCCACCCTTCCCCTCCCCATCCCGCCTCCTCACAGCCCCCCCGATCCGCTCCGGCCGTTCCAACTTCTCCAACTCGCGCCGGACCTCGTCCGGATCGCGCTCCGGCAGCCCCCACCACTCCCGATGGAACTTCTCCTGCTCCATCTTGCGCCGTTCTTTACGTTCCCGCTCCCGTGCGCGCGTCATGCGCGCCGCGAACCAGTCCTCGCGCGCCCGGTCGTGCTCCGCCTGCGTCGCGTGGGTCAGCATGCAGCTGTTCATGGCGTGCGAGAGGGCGCGGCAGGAGAAGGGGATCGAGAAGGTGCGGCCGCGGGCGCATTCTGCGAAGGCTGGGACTCTCTCGTCAGTAACGGCGTAGAGTAGAAGGGGGGGCGGGGAGATGGTAATGCTTCATGAGAAGTTGGATATAAGGGCCAGGGAGGGAGGATACGTAAAAAGGGATAGGAGGTATAACACACACACACCTTTGATATCCTCCGCACAATGCGCCCTAACCCGCGCATTAAACACCTCGCGCACCTGCGCCTCTTGACTCGCGGACAACGGGAGCGGATTCCGCGATGGCATCGGCAGTCTCTCTTCTTCTTCTTCTTCTCGCCTCCTCCTGTCACCTGCACCACTCTCTATTCTCCTGCTCTTCTCGCTCTGGTCTGTTTCTCCCGCCATCGTGATCGGTACTGCTACTTCTGCTGCTGTGGCGGTGGGGTTGGTGATAGCGGCGACGGCCATGAAGAGGGGCCTGGCCTGGCCTGAGTGGTTGATCAGACCGGTGTCTGGTATGTCTTTAGTTCCGTATGCGTCGAGTCGAGTCACGGAAACTCGGTATATGTTGACCGCGATGTCAATTCCCAGTATATGTCTAGATCGAAGCGGTCGACACCCAATCCCCACGCAAGTCCCCGCGCAAGTCCCCCTCGACTTGTTCGCGAGATCGAGAGAACAAGTAATTGAAATATATATCGCCGGGCTCGCTCGGCTTTATGCAACCAAGCAGAATGGTAGGCAGGTGCGTAGTCAGGAAGTAAGTAGTATGGGTAGTTCGTTGACTATCGGGTATTCAATTCGTTCAGATCGTTCTATGAAATGTTGTCTGGGTAACTTGGCCGAAATCCTAGAGTTCAGGAAGTGATTTGCTTCGTCGTGCTTGTACGTTGTGATGAGCAAGTTTCGATATTAGATACCCGCTTCTACCAAGCAAGAGCTCGCTTGTCTTGGCGTCCGAAGCACCCCGTCGCCAAGCTTGAACCATCGGAAAGTACTGCCGCTCCCCACCGCCGCCCTGCCTAGGCCCTCTTCTAGGGTAGCTTAGGTACCCCTTTTTTTAAAAAAAAAAACATTGGAATTTACAAACTGGATATCTTACTTGGTTTAGCATTGCGTGTAGGCAAGAATGAGACAATCACGAAAATTGAGACATATTTCGTGAGAAACTGTTATTTTATTTTACACTTTGAAGAGGCAAAATGGGAAGCGTATAGACACTTCTCGGACTTAAAGAGTTGAGCCGCTATTTTAATTGTCATCATGTCGCTATGCTTACTTGTCCACCGTTGGCGTATTTGGTACAGAGCTCGAAACCGAATCATCCCTCTCAATGTCCAAGCTTCCTTTCTCTTTGCCCGTCTTCTTTTTTATCGTGAATCTCGAGCCCCAACCGACCGGCTTGTCCTTAGCTGACCGTGGTCCGCTTGTCGGTCCAATCAATGGACTGCTATGCAGACTGTCGTAGCTACGACCGAGAAACTGCCCGCCACTGTCTTCCGCAAACTCGTCGAAGCTTGTGCGGTCTCCAGATACATTCCGGTCCGAGCTTGTGACACTGTTGGGGCCCTTCTTACTACTCAAGCCCCGCACCGATGAGAAGCTGAACTTGGACGAGCTCCCCTTACGCAGCAGTTTCCTAAGTCCGCTCTCCTGGTCCTTGACGCCAAGGCTCCCCGCTTGCTCAGATGGCGAATGCGAGAAAGGGTGATCGAGGCTGAGAGATTCACGTGATTCCGTAACGGACGGGGAGTCGACCGAGAACCTGTCTCTGGACTTGCGAGGATCCGATGGAGACTCATCAAGGGAAGTAGTACCAATGTCAGAGACCGAAGTAAAAGACTGTCGGGGTTTCTTCTCCTTGGACTCCTTTTCCTTTCCCTTGTTCTTAGGTTTATCCTTGGAATCCTTCGTTTCCTTATCCGACTCCTTTTCCTTTTCCACCCTTACACGGAATAGGCCACCCATGAAGGTGGGCGCAGCCGGATTAAGGCGTTGGCTTAGTGTCTTGACTGGCTTGGTTCCTATAATGCCGACCTGGCTGGGAGAAGCATGGAGTAATTCAGATTCGTCCAAGATCTCATCGTCGGCATCGGCCAGAGTGGTCTTAAGCTGGGAAGGAGATCCATGAAGAGAGGGTCGCCGCGACGGGTTCCGGGAACCAGTCCAAGGACTATCCTCTGCTGGCCATAACCGGCTCTGCTGTGGTAACCCACGACCCCATATAGAGCCACTGTCGGTAGAAGGGCGGGGTATCTCGGATGAAGCGATGGAAATGGGCCTTGGGCTATTGGGATCTCTTTCTGAGAATATGTTGCTGCCAAGACTGCTCGAATGTGTGGCCAGTCCCAGTCGTCGCGATGCAAGACCTCTCGGACTAGCTGCAGTAGTTTCCAGTGTATCTGCCCTCGGCGGCGCGGGGGTTCGGTTAAACATGTTCCATCCGGTAGAGAAACTGATTCTTCGCTTATTAGGGGCTGGCTCGCCGTCTTCGGTTGACCGCGGTAAAGATTGACTCTCGTTAGATTTCAACGCCCCAAGCGCTGGAGCCTCCGTGGCTTCTTTAGGGCCACGATGAAACCAAGGCAGGAACCGATTGCGGTTGGAAGCTTGGGCGGACATTGGTATGGGCGAAGATGACGGGCCAAATTCGCCCCGAAATCCCCTAAGAGACCGGCGTTCACTGTTTTCTCCGGTATATTGAGAGAATGGGAGATGCTGTGTGGAACTTTGCGGGCTCGACATGAGGCTGTGTGAATGAATTGACGAGGTTGGCGATTGCGCGTCAAATTCATGACCCATACCAGATCCAAAAGTGTCATGGCGAGGCAGCAGAGATCCGGGACTGGGAGGGTCATCATCAACGTCAAGAAGGTCAAGCATGCCGGCAGGTAGAAGGGACGTGGCGGTCGGGCTGAGGGGAGCACCACCCGTGAGAGCTTTGATGCCCTCCTCGTCAAGCGGAGCCGAGAAAGGAGCGTTAGTGTCTATGAACGGCCCAGGGGCGAATGGGGTAGGCATAGTCGTTGACCGCGATGGAGCGAAACTCGATACAGCTCCATATGGAAGGTCTGCCAGAGCAAACGATTGGGCAGGGGAAGGAATTGGGGCGGTAGATAGAGAATTGCTATTCCGACTTCGCCTCTTGAGTGTGTTTTGGCTTGCGAGGTCAAAATCGACTCCGGATGAGTTGGCCTGGTTATACAAAAAGGGCAGACCAGATTGGTGGACTGCTGCTAGTTGAGTTTGCAGCAAGCGTTCATAGTCGGTGGCCACCCGCAATCGTCTATTGGACGCGTACATCCGCCGATGCAGGTCCTTAACCCGCATATCCCAATTTCGTCTGATCTCGGTGTCTTTTTCTCGCCACTCCTCGCTCTCTTCTCCGCCAGGGAGCTTTTTGCGTTGGTCTTCGGCGTCCTTCAATTCTCTACCCTTCTCTTTTAGTTCGGCTTCTTCTTGCGCGAGACTTGCTTGCGCCTGAGTAATTTCCTGGCGGAGGGCCTCGCTTCGTGCATCACCCTGCTCTTGACACTCCTCTCTTTCCTTCTCAAAGCATCCCTGCCTCTTACGCATGGATGCAATATCCTTCTCCCACTTAGCAATATCATGGTGAAGTTTCTGTCGCTCCGCTTCCCTATCACGCAACAATTTCTCTTTCTGGGTTTTTCTTTGCTGCGCGCTTCGCATGGCTCTCTCGGTTGACCCTACTTCCCGCTTTAACTTCTCGGTCGTGTCATCCTTCTCCTTCTGCACTCGTTTCTTTAACTTCTTTTCCTGGGCCAGCTCCTCTACCAACTCTCTATGTTCCTTTTCGTCCTTCGCGATCTGCTGTTGTATTTCCTCTATTTCTTTACGTATGCTCTCGAATTTCTCTCCTAGTTCCTGTAATGACTGCGCCGAATGCTCATCTATGACATCTTTCACAGACTGTTCCATACTAGTTGTAGAGGGCGAGTGCTTCCTCGTCAATGTGTTGCGTCTACCAAGAGTAGGGTTCATGTACAGATCGCGGGGAGACGAAGAACTATCGGGAATCGAGGCCGCCTCGACACCAGCTGCAGGCCCACGTGACGTCCCATCGTCGTCGGGATGCTCATGAGGGGTCGTAGCCTGCTGTTCGTCCAGTGTGAAGTTAGACGGGAGACGCCCATCGCCAAGCTGAGGGCGACCATCTCTGGCAAATGTTCGCAGACGGATGACCCGACTGCCAGCTTGAAAATTGTTATAGCCAACGGCGATGACGCGAATGTTGTAGAAGTGGTCTGGCTTCAGGCCGGTAACAGTGATAGCCGTCTCTTGATTCGCAGAGTCGCCCACTAGAGGTAACAAACGTCAGCTGCCTATCGTTTCAATGTTATTGCAAAATATCACGTTGCTCACCGTTCACCCCGTTCACCTGGATAGTAAATTTGGCGACCGGGCGAGTGGGCAAAGGGCGCGTCCAATTGAGGGTTGCCGCATCAGTTCGTATCCCAGCGAGGGAGACGTCAGGCGCATCGGGGACCTCGACACCCAAAACACCTATCAGGTCGTTTACGGATTTCCTCAGGGTCTGGACGGCTCGATGGGCTAGCCTATGAGGGAGAAGCTAGATCAGCCACAGGTGACTCCAAAGAGGGGTGGGGGGGTACACGAGGGCGGGTTGCGCATACCACAAGACGGCGACGCCGGTCAGGAGCATGTTGGCATGGTACAGTATCAACGCGTCGAGTCGCAGGAAGGCGGCGATGTCGATGGACAGCTGGTAGGCTTGTGTAAGCGTGGACTGAGCGACGCCCGGGGCAACGGCCCAGTAGAACAGGACACAGCCGACAGCGACGATCAGATTCAGGTGGGCGGTCTTGGGTTTAATAAGCCACCAGGCAAGCAGGGTACAGACGAAGAGAAGCGTAGGAACAGCCGTCCGTGGGGTCCATAACATAGCGAGACGTGGCCGAGTCGGAGGAGGATTGCTTCGGTGGAGGGAGGACGGAGGCGGCTGGCGTGTCAACAGAGAGATGCGCACCGGATGGCTACATGTGGATGGGTGATGGGAGAGGCGGCGTTGGTTAAAGGTTTGGGATAGAATACGTAGGACACAACTTGGGAAATTTCTTTCCCACCTCTCGCATGCTTCAGACCCTCTTGAACGCTACACTAGGCTAAGTTGGAGAGGTGGCTGTCATAGAAAGAAAAAAATATGTGGGTAGGTCGAGAGTGGAAGAGGAGGAGGAAATGCAGGGCTTTGCTTTGCTTTGCATTGACTTGCCGACGCGGACCAGGCTGGACTGGGCTATAAACCTTGCCCGCAACTAACTGTAAGTTAGTGCCTGCCCGGCGTTTGACAGAAAGAAAATATGGGGCTCTGCGTCGGCTGATAGGTGCATGAGGTTACCCAAGCTCCTCCTGTACAGTGAGAACAACCTGCCTGATACACTAAGGCTCCTGATAGGCAGGCGTTGTAAGGAAGTCAACTTAGATGCGCATGTGCACGGCAGGCAGTTGGTTGATTTTGTATACTAAGATGATAAGGTACCTAGTCACCATACCTACGGCAGTGTGCTAACTTTCGAATCAGTTTCCCCCCTTTATAACCACCTGATTGTAATCCAAGGAATCTTAAAATAATCTATACGTACGAGAAGCCCCAAACTAGTGTGCCTATGAATAATATGAATACTGATGCTTGCCTTCAACCTTCAACTGATGTGAACTTAGATATCCCCTTTCTACTTATAAATAGTTATGTATTCTCATATCATTTTGATGTAAAACAATAAGACGAACTGGATTTACAAACTGAAAATTGACATTTGGACGCCGAATCCCTCCAAAGCAACTCTAATGTACCTATTTCATCAACTCTCTGAGCTTTGGCGACTTGTACGGCTTCTGTATTATGGGTACCTATTCAACCGCCTAACCTTAACTACAGCGCCGCAAGGTCATCACGCTACAGAGTTGGAGTCAATCTCTGGGTATGATGAAATACAGGTTTTGCTTGATTTCAGTGTGTCAACACAGTTGCTTAAGATCAAAGAATCAAGGATCCATCTTGTCACCAAGAATCTAGACTCCGCCCCTGTCTAAACACATCGGGCTGCCTTTTGTCGCTGAGACAAAGGACCAGGTGAGACTTACATGAAGTGAAGATAAAGAGGTAGACACCTACGTTAGGTGAGGTAAGTGCCTAGACTGATGCAATCGCGGGGATTATGGAGCTGGGTGTGGACTCCAAAAGACGCTAGCCTACATGTGTACCACCTATTGGAAACAGCTCACCTTGGAATAAATTCGCTGAGAGACGGATGATTGCTTATTTATATGTATTTTAGGAAATAGCTAACTGATAAGGGAAGAGTAAGGCCGCAACGGGTGCAATAGCTAAGGTAGAAGGCATGGGCTACCTACCGTATCTCAACTCCTCCACCGCATCCTCTTATAGACAGACGTTAATGCTTATTATGCCCTCACCATTTTACAAAGTCCTTGTCTCATCCCATTAGTGTGTAGTGTGCATGATTTATCGAAATCTCATCTCTGTAGACCCCCGTCCATTTTAACAATCATGGACTCTCTCCCACCAGAGCTGCTGGCTAGAATCGCATCGTTTCTGCCGGGTACAGCTGACATGAAACGCATGCGCCTCGTGAACAAGCGATATGCAGCCATAGCCGTTCGACCACTGTTTGGATTGCTCAGGTTCTCCGGGCGGCGGCAAGACGAGACCCCGCCATGGAACTTCGGCCCTACGGCTGAGCCCATCCTGCCCGACGGTCACCTCGGTCGAACCAGGACTGTCGAATTCGCCAAGCTGCCCGAGGTGGTCGACGAGATCGTAGACCTTTCACTGGCACGATATACAAGGACGCTCATCTTCGATCCCGCGTACTATCGTGAGAAATTCTGGCAGGATTATCTCATGCAGCTCGAAAATGAGATGCACGAGCCGGTAGACGAGGTTGAGATCGGCGATGATTCCGATGGTTCTACAGAGGACTGGGAGGCGGCCATTGAACGCGTCCTCGAGCATCGCCGGACACGGCCGGAGAGAGAGGCTGAAACCATCAGTGCTGCTCGAGCAATCTGGGACGAGAAGATCGCAGAACAAAGGGAGAATGAAGAGGCTATCATCGCCGCCCTCACGCGGCTTTTTGGCATTATGACTCCTCTCGAGAAGATCGAAATCAAGCCTTGGGTATTTGATGGCCGCCTTATGTTCCCTGGTTTGGAGTCTTGCAGGTACGATCTTGCTGCTCTCCGCGACTGGTGACATAACCCTTAACTTGCGCTCTCTTCAGTTCATACGGTATTGACGTCCAACGCCGAGGCACATTCCCATGTACCTTTTTCCTCGAGATAATCGCGCGGGCACTCCACGCCGCAGGTCGCAGCATCAAGCATTTGCGCGTATCCGAGTTCTTTGCTGACCGTCTTCATGATTCCCCTGCTACTCGCCATCTATTCACCGGTCTTCAGCACATTAGTTTAGAGGTGATAGATGTCGAGTTCCTGGCTGATGAGGCGCGGAGAGCCCAGGAACTTGTTAACCTATTCAAATGTGCTAGGTCAAGTCTTCGGCGTATATCGATCGTAGGCGGTGCTAAATGGCCTCAGCTCCCCGCTAGGGGCGGGCATTCTCTGTTGAAGATGCTAAGCGATGGAGACGATGAGACCGTGGAGACCCCGCTGATTTTCCCCCAGCTTGAGTTCATCCGACTAGGAGGTCTTATACTTAGCACTACACCACTTGTGCAATTCCTACGTGCTCAGCCTGGCCTTAAACGCCTAGAATTCAGCCATATATACCTTTCTACACCTGATTCTGGATGGCCCAGTCTGATAGAAGCATTGCCTAACACTATCGAAAGTTGGCAAGTGCGTGGGCCCTTGGGCCACGAGCCTATCAATGCGGATGGACCTGTGGCCTACAACTGGATGGCAACATGGACACCGCAAGAACAATTGGATACAACCGGCTGGAAGGCTATACCACGTCAATATGGGACTTACTTCGAACGGTTGAGCTGATGTCATACTGTGCTCTCTGGAAATTTCCCATATTCCGATCATGACAATCATGACAAGCATCTAGCTTCCCAGCCACCTACACTGTCTGTCTAAGATGTATTATATTCCTTGATTGAAAGGCACTTGGTGAACCGACTGTCCGCCTTGCACTTCGCCGGTGATAAATGGACCAAATATACGTATTCGGATGCGGAGGTAAGTGTTATACAGGCCTTCCAAATACAGATTAAGTCAAGAGTTTAGGTCCATTGAGATAGGAATTGAAGGATATTACACAATACACACTGGTATGGAAGCTTCTGCCGGCTCATTGAAGCGGTATAGCAGTCCCATGCCCCTGCTTCTTCGCCCTACTCTCCGCGCCTCGCCGACACACATTATACAACCCGCACTTCTTATAGCGCCTCTGTTTCTGCCCGACTCATAATCATGACTTTCATCTATATCAATATTAAGAACCAGGATTGGGGAATAATCTTACTTAAAAATATCCTCGTGGCCAGAGGTGTGCAAACATGACTGATGAGGGATAGGCTCTGTTATTCATTGACGGCGAGGCATCCTGAATCAGCTGCGACAGACACGGTACCACACTACACTGAATATATCGGAATATATATAATTATATTATTTTGTGCTTCTATAGATTTGAACATCTAGTTGCTAAAAATCAATCCTTGAATTGTTTTGTTTTTCTTGTTATTCCTTGGCTTATTCTAGTCTACAATAGTTACGTTGCTAGATAAATTAAGTGACAAAGTTGTAAACAATCAGCTGCGATTATGTGAATTTCCTTCGGAATTGTTTCTATAGTTTATGATTATATGTTGACAGTGTGTCAGCAGCTCTAGGTCCCCCTAAAGTTGAGAGTACAAAGCCGAGGCTTTTTTATCATCGTTAATTCAGAACAAAAATCTGTGTCCAAGAATAAACACCGGAACAACCGATTTGTTGGCTGGTTACAATGATTGCTTTCCCAAAATAAGTTAAACAATAAGAGTGAACCAGAGTGTCTTCTTTGTTAACCTTTTGGCATTGAATGATAAATAGTTAGGATTGTGTCAAGTCGCTGACAGTCAATCTTAACGGAATATCATTTACAACAACCTAGAAACCCTTTACGAGATTTCCATCCAAAACAACGAATATTCATTCAGCTATCATACCTTCGCACCTGTCCAAAATGGCGAATGCGAGAAGATTGGCTATGGCCCGTTTCATGACGGAGTCATCTATCATTTCTGCTTTACACGTCACAATGATACCGATGCTTCTTGTCGATTTGCTTCCCCCAAGAGTTTTCAGGATCGAGCTTTTCTGGATTGCCATCATGCTGCTAGGTGATCACGGCTGTCGTCTCCAATATTTTGCAAATGAATGTCGATGGCCCAGGTTTCTCGTATTTCTTTGTGTTGCACTATCAATGGCGGCTCTATTCCTTGAAATTATCTGCCTCCTCTCCTTTGCGCACAGTGGGCTTTTCACTTGGGGCTTTTGGGATGTAACAAGCATCATCGTATCAACACAAGCACGAACATTGCATAGGCTTGCCGGCCAGCGCGCATTCCCCTTTTTGGTCAATGGTCTTCCCATAGGAGGCAACAACCTAGCCGCGCCGCCCCCTGTCCCAGCTCCCGCTGCAGCCCCAGCGCCAGTTCCAGTCCCCGCTCCCGCTCCCGCTCCCGCTCCCGCTCCAGTTCAGGCTCCGGCTCCGGCTCAAGCTCCAGCGGATGTCCAACCTGGGCCAGGTAACTAGCACACTACCCACAGATAACTCACCCCCATGTAACTGATCTCCTACAGGTAACAGGATTAAGTCATCTTCCGCATTTCGGAAAAAGAACCAGACTCGAAAAGTCTCACCACTTAAAACCCCCTACCCTCCAGCTTTCTCCTCGAAAAGTAATAAGTATGGGTGGCAAGCGAGGCCTCTTTCCTCTCCACTCTCTCCAGAGTTTCCCGGCAATCTGTTCAAAGACTATCAACCCCCCGCAAGAAAAACCACCTTCTCTTCGTCAAGTAATCCTTTTCAAAACTACCAGCATTCTTTGTCGAATCAAGGCATCTCTCCTCAGGCAAGTATTCATTCTAAAAACAATCGCCCCCCTCTGAATTCAGGCAGAGAAGTCTTCAATTGGTCATTCCCTAACTCCGCTACCACCATGTGGACATTGGGCGACGGGCTCTGTGGGCTTCATGCCATCCGAGGCAGCATGTCAGCACAAACACCCCATTTACCCGTACCAAGCGTTCAAGAGCTCCTGGATATATTAGATCGCGATGATGCGGCAGCAAGGGAAATCAGATACGCTCTTGAAGCCGTGAAAGTTCGAGAGGGAAGATTTCTAGATGGGGACACATCGAATAACAACAGGTCTTGGTTCCTACAAGACCATTTAGGCGCCATATTCTACTGGTGGGGAAGATCCAGAGGTCTAGACGTGGCATTGGGCGTTTGGACACAAGGGCAGGGTTATCAGGTTCACTCCAACGACAACACAGGGGCTAATGCCTCAATTATTTGGATCCAATATCAGCCGGGCCACTACCAATCTCTACGGCCCAATGAGATAAGGCGGAGTTTTGGCTTTGTTTAGAGAGTTGCTTTGTTTAGATGTTTTTTACAGCGAATACAATAAAAAGCGAATAAATACAAAAACCAGTTCCCCTGAAATTTTAATGTTCTAGTCTGTAGATTGAAGGTGATGTATAAGCAAGTGGAAAGACCTCAACATTACATTCTCATGAACCGGGAGGCTTTAAATAAAAGCACTTCACGCCACTTGAGAAATTTGCAGATAGTCGAATTAAATGTAAACAATATCTTACACCCCTTCCTAATAGATGAATCATGTCGTAGAAACATTAAGACGAGCCCTCAAGGGTCCGTGAACCCCAACCAACCAACCAACCCCCCGGGCTCCTCCCTTTGAATCAGTAGCTTATTCATCGGTTGGGAGATTAGAGCTGCTCAATGGCAATTAGCAATTCCGGGCTTATTAACACACCTCCATGTACTTTCAACCAGGCGTCCAAGCCTAGTTTGTAGATTATAACCAGAGACGCGTTTCGTAACTTCAACGACTCCCTCACTTACGCTGAGCCCGTCGATAACATATAACAGACCGAAGGTGACAGACAAGACCTATCTGATACCATACAGAGGAGATGTGAGCACAGCTAGACTTTCGAACCTCTTGAACAACAAATGACGAGCAAAGTGTTCGGTTGTTGATGTATATCATAATTACCTCGAGACCTATCGAAAGTGATTGAGAGGCGGATATGAGCTACGACCGACACAGTAATATGAGGTGTTCCGCATGGAAACTTTGCCGATATATTCTGCGTGATTACGAGAGGGGACTACGAAGTGCGAGAAATGTTTACGAGAGTCACTCAAATTTTGATGGTGGCTGACATGGATGATGATGAATGAGAAGAAATGGTCGAGGGGAAAACCACGAGGCAATGGGTCTAGGTTGGAGATGAAGGGAGGGAGAACTTGGATATTAGCGAGAAACCAAGGCAACCAATAATTATCATATATACGGATGTCTACATACTTTAGACTAACGACATATAGGATAGGCTTTTAGAAATGTGATATTTCATATAGAATAGGATACAGGCCTACTTGTCGGGATGCGCAACTCTTCTGGCTCCTAGCTCTGAGGCAGTTGAGGGACAGAACCAATAAGTCCCAGTAAACGCTACCTCTGCATAGCCAGGGGGCTGAATTTGAAAGCTAGCAGCATACAACACCGCGAGCGCAAATTAGGCGCGAGATGAAATGTTAATCTTATGTTGTCTTGGTATTGCAAAATGGGCGTCAGATACACACTTGAAGACTCTTAAGGAAAGACCTAACAGGATATTTGGTTAGCCGACATATTTTCGACTCATCCGTGGCTTGTCTGTTGACTCATACTATGTAGTCCCATTCCTATGCCCCTAGGCCATCAAATCCAAGTATCAAGGCTTCGCTGAGCGGGTTCCACGACAGCCAATAGAGATAGTATGTGAGCAGGATGGCGAGGCGTATGAGGACCATGCCTTGATACCAGGCGGTGCCAATATTGATCTTGTAGAAAGTGACTATCAGCTCATAACCTCAAAGGATCAGTGATGCATCAAGTCCTCTCTAAGCGCACCCCGATCCTCTGCTGAATGGGATACCAGCTGTTTGAGTGTCCAGTGGCCTACAGCCGCTTATAATTGACTACTACGGGGATTCGGGATGGACGGGCTGTCCGGGCATTACATGCATATCATATGATAATACTAAGTTGCATTAGAGCATGAAACACTGAGGAGAGATTTTTTTGTGCAACATAGGGGTCGGTTGTCTTGTCTTCATGGAGCTTCATACCGAGGTGCACAGTCGCCGGTAAAGCGGTATGCTTTGGAAGGGGGTCGACTATGGAAATCATCTGGGAGACATAATCGAGATGAGATGTTGTAATTTCTTTGCTAAAACAACGTAGCGTTCTGCTGATCGCACAGTTTTCTGAGCTTATAACAGACGACCTCTCAACAGCGGGCCAGCGTAAGATTATTTGAGGCTAATGAAGATAAGCGGACGGGCCGACCCGTATAGTTTGAGTAGCTCATCGACAACGTAATAAGATCTTCAGTAGACGAAAGACCCCTGATCAGGCATTCTTGATCATGATAGTTTTCCTCTGCCTACGGCAGCAGGTGCCAATTAGTCTCTTTTAGATATCTATGTACGAATGACGGCTTGTAGTGTAGTATACCTGCCGGACTCTGCTGACGTTGCAGGAGGAATCCTCCCCGTTGACAGAGTGGTTCACGGGTGCTGACAGAAAGGGCCCGAGGCAACTATGTCAGGGACGCTGTCATGACTCTGTGATACCTATTATCTTCGCCCTCGCTGTCGTGTTTCCAGGAAGTGGCTTATGTTACAAAAAGGCGCTGCCCTGTTCGGAAATTTCGCTATCCGAGCGCACCTGGTCAGATCATTAAGGGCGTTACGATGTTATATATCAGAATGACTGAGTTGCTCAAGTATGGATTCATCAAGCCGACGGTGGGTGGTACACGACCAAGATGATGCGGTGTATGCAACTCGAATTCTTTGCTATTAGGGTAATATGCTACTTCTCAAATGCAGGGCGAAACCAATGATATTAAGTACAGAGCTGTTTAGGACATTCAGACTAAGTGAGTCGTTCCCCAGAATCATGTCATCTTGCAGAGCACCTGGTTAATATATGTAATGTCACAACTGAAACTCTGGAAGTCAATTAGGGATGCTTCGCCTTTGATATTGTGTATCTATCATTTCATTCGCTCATTATATACCGTTAGCTAGACTAGTTCCCCCCAGAGCGCGAAGGATCTTCGGATGCTCCGCTTGAGACTTCGCTTCACATTGGAAAGTGTAACAGTTCCGAAAAATTCCCTTGTGTGGTCCAAAACAAGCGTTGCTTCTGGGCCTGGGTAAGCCCACGGCTGCGGTGAGGATTTTGCCGGCATATGCAACTTTCAGTACATAATATTGGATTGTGCATTGCGTCTGCAGGCCTTGTCTTTTGAGCTGGGATCTTAAACCGTTGATTATGTGTTTCCAGGTTCAAATCCTCCAAAAGGTTGAGCAACTTTGGTTTTGACTTTGCTTTCTGGTGCCCAGAGCGGACATACTGAAGGATTCTAATGTACATCTTGCATCTTATCTCATGCATATGCCGGATGCTAAGGGACCTGTCAATGTACACACCATTACTTCTTGCATATGCGGCTGAGCAACTTAGTAGGAAGGACTTTGGTGGACGTGCTGCTTCCATCTGCTATACCATGTTGCTCGGTGGCTTAGATTGATCAAGGGACATCCACAGGGTAACTTTTTCCAACCTTAGAGAATGGAATGCCAATCGCCCTCCTTTAGGGAGAGTCTCCTTATTGGACCGGAACGACAGATCAGATCATAATTACGTTAGCGCTCACTCACAGTGGTACATGCCGCACGTCTCCTGCTGCAAGTGAGATTGATAGCCAATTGATAGTTACAATTTTCACCACATATGCGTTCAAAATGCCTCCTGAATTGAATTCCTACCCAGCTATTGAGCAAGAACAAAATCACACTCGCTTAGTCAATACAACATCCATGCCAGTCTGTCTAGTCAGCCACCCTCCAGACACCTTCCACTCCTTATCCGGGTTAGCCAATGTGATCTCGAAATTCCTGTAAAGCTCAACTATGATTTTAGTGAGCTGCATCATAGCCAGATTCTTTCCGATGCAATTTCTAGCACCAGCTCCGAACTAAACAGTTGTCAGTGATGTCCACGTGATTGAGAGACACATCTTTGTGCTTACTGTAAACATATTCGTTCTCATCCTTGCCAAGTCTCTTGGGTCGCTCTCAATCCATCTCTCAGGCCTGAAGCTATGTGCATCTTCGCCAAAGATACCCTTGTCACGGTTTACCACCCAACAATTCACTCCAATTATGGTGTTCTCGGGGATGAACTGCCCATGCAGAGTAACGCCGCCCTTTGGTGTGCAGCGTTCGAGGATGAGACCGGTGCTCGGATGAATGCGAAGTGCCTCGTTCGTGGCAGCAAGGCTAGAATAAGCAGCGTTGATCAGCTTTCCAAATAGCTCTTTTGAATGAGAAATGACCAATTGAAGATGCATATGAGGGCCAGGTAACAGGAAGAATCTCGATAGCGACTTACACATATCGCAAGGACGTGATCTCGGAGTACTTGGCCGGGCTGGAAAGTTTCTCTTCTTTCGCCGCATCTGAAATCTCCTTGTAGAGTTTCTGTTGCGCTGATCGGTCTTTAGCGAGGTAATAAACTACTGCTCGCAGTGTAATTGCGACAACGTCATGGGCCGTGACCCTAGAGCACAACATGAGCTGGAACCGGGAGACTTGGGCATCTCAGATACTCACACATTGATATATGCCGCTGCGATAACATCTCTAATTGTAAATTTCTCGGGGGTCGATTTATGCAGGTCCAAAAAAAGATTTAGCATATCAGTGGCCTCAGTTGGGCTCTTGAGACGGTCTTGGACAAGTTTCAAAGCGAACTATAACTAGACAGTAAGTTATCTGATGGCACTACCTTGTCATGTAGCGACTCACCTTGAACAAGGGGTTCTCTTCCCTCGCACCCGTGAGCATAAGCTTCAACTTTGCCCAAACCTGTTCTACGGGAAAGATCTGGCCCCACTGAAAGGTGTCGGTAAGCTCGAGTAAAGCCTTTGAGTGTCGCGTGGAATGGGGATTTTCATACCACTGCAAAATACATCATTTGCTCATGATCTAGATGACATATTTCGTCAACGTCTGTGCCGGATTCCAAGAATCCCAGCTTTTGAGAGAAATTGACCGCCCCAAGAGAGTCGAACGCATAATATTGAAGCCACGCAGCAAGGTCTATATTTGCGGACTTTTCTGTGCCGATGATCGCACTCATCTTAGACATGAAGAGTTCGGTGCAATCATCAAGATGGAATTCGAGTCCAGATACAGCTGTGGTTGTATACAAGGTGCCCATAGTCCGCTTAAGAGCTGCATGATATTCTGCATCCTGGGTCGAGAAAACATTGTGTAGATCCGAGCCTTCGAACTTTGGCTGCAGAATACTGTAGATGCCAGACTGTTCACCTATAAGTATCGCACTCACGAAAACCTAACAAACAACAGCATTTACTTACCTTAGTGAATCCAGTCCTAGAACGATGAATAACTTGAATTGCTTCCGCACTCGAAGCGGAAACGTGGTTAGGTCCGATCCTAACAAGGGGTCCATACTTTTCATGGAGTTCCGTGTTTATGAAGGGCATTCGTTCTCTCCAAACGACTTGCCACTTCCAAAGGCTAGTAATACTAGCTATGAATGGTCCGGGGATTTTGTTGAGACCATGGTAGTACCGCGTTCGAATGAGGTATACAAACAGTATGATCAAGATTGACGTAATGGCATCTCCAATGCGCAAACGTGAGTGGGAAGAAGGGTATTGCTCGATAAGCTCAGCCATGACGTTGATAAGCTTGATTGAATTGAAGATGATTGAATGAAGAATTCAAACTCGATGAATGAAGCTTTGCGTTGTTGTTCTGAACGACTCCTCAATTTGAAGCCACCTCAAAATCTGATGAGTGGCGGGGGACACGATCAAAAAAAGGAGGGAAACGACTCAATTGACGAAATGTTGGCCGTAGTAATGCAGAATGTTATGAAAATGGCTGACCACAAGATGAGAAAGAAGTAGCGGTGGGTGGGCACGAAATGATGTCCTGACTTATCTACGAGCCGCCCTGCATACGACTCCTACCCTGAAAAGCATTCTCGGTGTATCTCAGGATTTTATGACACACAATGCAACATACAGACGGTTTAAGTAGCTTCTGAAAATCCTAGAGTGACTGTAACACTCAAATCCGTCGATGCATTCTCATGCAGGTATAAGCCGGCATCATGCTACCACTTAACTCCCTCTTCTATAGCCCGCAGGTATCACGAAGCTGTATTTCGGTGTATTATATTGAGAATAGAGTTTAGATATGAATAGATAATAAAGCAAGATATAATTTCGTGATTATTCTATCATTTAATCATCTTGTCAAACTATACTCAAGGCGGACTAAATAGGAGTATCAAGCACAAATCCCGAAATGCCTAGCCTTTTCTACACAAAACATTCAGTTTGGCAACAGGTAAACTCTGATTTTGCTGTTACCAAAACTGTACATCACTATTTGTGGTATCAGCATGTTGGGAAGGCTCTCGGGGTTCTCCTATTCAATGCTGGTTATTCTTATGACGCCCAATATCGCAGCTTGGCCTTCTTCATGAAGCTTATAGCTCCCAATCTCGGAATCTTTCATATTGACGCCTGCACATCATCGTGGCACAGCTTTATGACAGATGACGGCTCTCCTCTCGAATTGAGCTGGGACTGGGGCACAAGTGACAGTCAGCCGACGATACGATACTCCATTGAACCGATAGGGCAGAAAGCAGGAACTACACTTGATCCTCTCAACTTGATCGTCGGGCCAGTCTTTGAGGACCAGTTGGTACAACTTCTACAGAACTTGTCCTTGGAGTGGTTTCATCACTTTCAGGAGTTCTTCAAGGGTCTCGACGACGATGGACAAGAGCTGGTGGACTTACAGGACCATAACACGTCCGTATTCTACGCCTTCGATCTAACAGACACCGACACTGTTGCAAAGGTATACTTTTTCCCGAAGAGTCGAGCGATCGCCCACAAAGAATCTAATTTAGAGGTGCTCGTACAAGCAATCAGAAGTGCCCCCTACAGCACAGACAGCAATCTGAATGCGCTTACCACATTCGTTGAATTCTCGAGCGATATAGCCAGTGCAGGACTTGAATACGAAATGCTGGCTATTGACCTGATAGATCCCCTAGAATCACGAATTAAGATCTACTTTCGTTGCCGCGAGACGACTTTCGATTCTGTGGCAAAGATTATGACGCTTGGTGGTCGAATCTGCAATCCAAACTTGCATCGAGGACTTGGCGACCTCCGTGAGCTGTGGGGGGCCCTCTTTGGAGTCTGTGGCGACCACCCTTTAAAGGAAGTTCACCATCGTACAGGTGGTATGCTCTACAACGTCGAATTCAGACTCGGTGACCTATGTCCGGTCGCTAAGATCTATCTCCCCGTTCGACACTATTCTAGCAGTGATGGTGCAGTAATCCGAGGGATTGATAAATTCTTCCAGTCGCGTCGGAGAGGAGCTTATATGAAGGCCTATAAAGATGTTATGACCACCCTATTGTAAGTTTCTATTCCTAGATCTGACATGACACAACTAACATAATTCATAGTGGCAGCGAGGAGTTAGCAACACGATCCGGCGCTCAAACCTATGTTGGCTGTTCTATCCGCCCCAATGGTGCGCTAAGGCTTGTCTCATACTTCAAACCGCCTCTGTCTAGCCGCCGAGCTTCATCCAGCAATGCGTCGTTGTTGCTTTAGATTTTTCTCTCCTCATTTTCTAGGCTGGGATGGATTCGATTTTGTAGCTATATGCAGTGTGTTTACATATCTGAATAAGAGGCGACCCTCTCCACGTCATCTCAATAGACCATGCGCGATGAAGGTTTACAAAACCATTTTCTATCGTTGCAGTTTATCCTTTTATGTATTGCCCTGACCCATTAGAGTGCTGATCATCCATTTGACCATGTAACTAGAAATGTGGCCTTTCTCAACCTTCTGGCCTAGAATCTTCGTAACACCTTCGCGCCACCACTTCCATCCCAAATGACGGCTGGCGATAGTTGCCCTGATAGCCTCCATTTTCGGGCTGTTTTTGCTGCTTCTTGAAAAACATGTTTGGCGGTCTTTCGATAGCGTTGTTCAGAAGCCTCGATTATCCTTCGAGCCTCCGCCAGTTCCTCTTCTGTAGGCTCTTGAACCATTTGGCAGTCATCAGCTACGGGTGATACCTCTTCTGACTCGAGTGGTATATTCTTAGCAGCGTTGGCAAGTTCCACTTGGGCCTCAAGCAATTCGGTGGCGTTCAGAATAGCTCCTTTAATAAACCCACAAATCTGGAGAGCAAGATTGATATCGACATTTTCTAAATTGAGAAGACCTTGAACAATATGGCTAGCAGCCTTATGGACATGCTCTAGGCTTTTTGGGGCCGGTACGGGTGGACTTGACATAGTTTCGGTGGCGCGATGACTGGGTGGTGGAGTGGGGGTCGCAGGTGGTTGAGGGGGGGTCGTGGGTAGTGGACCAGGTGTTGTCTTATTTTGAAGTTTATGGGCGTAGCCATGTCGACGGATGAACCGTCGAACCCAGTTTTTGTCAGATTTTCAGTGGTAGTGTGATCTCGTCGCTGTATTGTGTCTGGCTCTCTGTTCTATTTTGAGGCATTTTTTCTAGTTACAGCTTTTCTAGGTGTGGGTATGTACGCCACACTGACCTAGCCACACCCTGTACGCTATTTTGCTTAGGTAATGTGGTGATTTTGTTACTTAAGCTTTATAAGCTTTTTTTAAGTTGCTTATAAAAACTACCAAATTTAACACACTTTTTTAGGTGAAATTATTTTAGTAAATTAATTTAAACATAGCGTAAGTGTTTTTAAGGCGCTTTGCACGCGCGTGTGTAAGTAGCGCGTTAATATTGTTGTAATGCGCTAAAAACAATAGCAATTTATATGCGTATATGTATAAAGCGCATAAGTGGTATTTATAGCTTGTTGCTATGCAACTTAATAAATATGCTTTATAGCAGCAAATATAAATTTATATAAATATATATAAAAAGCTTGTTTATTTTTTGCTTTTTAGTTTTAACAATATTATTTTTATAAATGTTTAAAAATTTGCTTAAATATATACGCTTTTGCAAAATGTGCAAAAAAAAATCGATGCTAATATATTAATAGTTAAAATTATATAAATAATTATTTTTGGTATAATAATTTAGCTATATAAAGCTTTTTATGCTTAGTTGCAAAAATTGCTAACTTAAAATAACATGCTTAAATTATATATGCTGCTGCTGCTATTATATTGCGCGTGCTTTTTTCGTAAATGTTACTTATAAAAATTTATAGCATAATATTAATATATTTGCTAGCTTATTTAATTTGTTTTTTAAAAACGAAAATATTTTAGCTTGCTTGCTGCTATATTTGCGTTTGCGCCCAATCGTAATAAAGCTTTTTAGCCGTTTTTTATTTGTTTGCGCTGCTGCTGCTTACGTTTTTGCTGCTTTTATTATGCTTTCGCATAAAGCGCGCTTTAGCGCTATTACTATTGGTGCTATATTTTTGTTAAATAGTTTTTTGCTAAGTTTGCTTAATATTTTTATTATTATTTTTAGGCAAATAATTATTATATCGCTTGTTTTGCTGCTGGTATTTTTGTTGCGCGCTGCCGCTTTTGCTGCTGCTTTTGCTGCTGTTTTATTTTTAGCTTTTGTTTCAGCAAATAGCTTGCGTGCTCGCTTTTGTTGCTGCGGCCGACCGGCTTTTTTAAAAATTTAAAAAAAAATGCTTTGCTTGTGCTGCATGCGTAGCGCTTTTTAAAGCTATTTTACCGGCAAATATTTTAAAACTGTAAAAAATAAAAATTACTGTTAGCAATATATTTTAAAACATTTTTATAAGCTTTTATAAATTTATTTATTTATTATAACTGCGTTGCGTATTAGCTAGCTAACAAATAATAAATTTGCTAATGTTTGCTGTGCCGCTTGCGTTTTATGCGACGCTTTTGTCGCTAGTACGCTTTAAGCGTGCATTTAAGCACTGCAAATTACGGTTCGCACGCTTTTAAATTTAGCTAAAAAAAAAAAAAAAAAAAAAAAATAAGCTTTAGCTATTTAAATAATAAGCTTATAGCTTTTTAAAATAATTAGTTTATAGTTTTTTAAAATAATTAATTAATAGTTTTTTAAAATAGTTAATTTAAAAGTTTTTTTTAATTTAAATAGCTTTTAAGCAATTAAAAAATTTTTTGTTTTTGTTTTTTATAATTTTTGTGTTAAGCTTGCAATTTATAACTTATAATTTATTTTTTAACTTTTATATTTTAAATATTTATTTAAAAAAATTTTTGCTAATTAGCTTATTTTTAAGCTTGTTAAAAAGCAAAAATAAGCTTAAAGCTATTTTATTATTTTTTAGCAGCTTAATTAATTTAAGCTAATTAGAAAATATATTTTATTTTTGCGCTAATAAAATTTTTGTTAACTTGTTAGCAATTATATCGTTAATAAATATATATTTTACTAAAATAGTTTTATTTTTAACTTTTTAGCGTAGCTAGTAATTATAAATATTAACGTAATATAATTTAATATATAACAAAGCTATTTTTTTAGTAATTAAATTTATAGTTTGCTAATTATCGCATAATATTTAAATATATTAATTTTTTAACGTAATTTTTAGCTTGTTAATAAATTAGTTTATATATATAGCTTTTTTAGCTGCTTATGCTAAAGCAAAAAGCTTAGCTTTAGTAATAAAAATAATAACTATATTTTGTTTGTTTAATTGTTATTTAATAACTTTTTTAAAAAGTTTTATAATATAAGCTTAAAAGTTTTTTTTATTTAGTATATTATTTGCAAAAAAAATATCGCTAGCTATTATAAAGTTATTTTTATTTTTAAATTGCAATATATATTTTTAAATAAGTAATAAATAAATAAAAAGTTTGTTAGCCGCTTTATAGTATTTAAAAAAAAAGTTATAGTTAAATCGGGCTAATTTTAAAGCTTTAAACGCTATATTTAAGCGTGTAATTATTACAGCATATAAAATAAAGCCGGTTTTTTGCTAGTACTAGTAAATGCTTTTCGGTAACGCTTTTTTTTTATACAAAAAAAGCTTTTCTGCTTGCATTAGCATATTTACATAAATAATAAAAGTAATATTTTGCATTTTGGCGATTTTTTTAATATATAAAGCTTAAAAAAACTATAATAGCCGTTTAGCTTAATTTTAAATTATTTTTATTTTTAAAAATTACTGTAAATTATTTTTACCGGTTAAATTATATTGTTATTTTAAACTAACGATTATTTTATCGATTATTTTTTAGCTTTTTTTATCGTAAGCTAATATAATATCGTTAATATATATAAATAAAAGCATTTTTTAATAAAAATAATAGCAAAATTTATAAAATATCAGTAAAAAATTTATTTTTTGTAATAATTTAAAAAGCTTTTTTTGCTACAATAAAAGCAATTTTTATAGCTTATATAAAGCTTGCAATAGCTTAAAAATAGTGTTTAGTTTTTAGTAATTAAATAGCATTTGCATATAAATTTTTTTATTTAATTTAGCGTTAACAAAAGCATTTATAGCGTTATATTGCTTTAGTTTAAAGTTAAATTTAGCTGCTATAGCTATTAACGTTTTAAAAAATTTATTTGCTAAAATATTAGCATAAGTGTTTTTTTTTCCGTTATTAAGCTGTTAATTTTTTTATACTATTAGCCGGGCTTTATTTTTATTGTAATACTTATGTTTATCGAATTTATATATATAAACTTATATATAATTTAAAATAAACTTTTTTTATAACAAGCTTTTAAATAATTTTTTCTAAGTTTTTATTTTTTTATAGCTTTGTAAATAAATATATTTAACTTTTTAAAAATAATTTTTTAATAGGTAAATTTTAAGCTCGCGGTGCTACTTTAGCAGCAATAGTAAGTTTTGCTTATATATATATTTTTTTTTTTTGAAAAAGTTTGAGTAAATAAACTTTTGAGTATTTGTTAGTATGCTTAAAGGCTTTTTTTTTAACGTATATATTTGTTATTTTTTCGAGTTTTTAAATGCTAATTAGCTAGCTTAAAAGCTTTTTTTTTTTTATTAATAAAATGTTTAAAATTTAATAGCTATATTTTATTGTTGTAATTATTTTTTTGAGCTTTTAAGTGTTTGTTAGCTAGTTTAAAAGCTTTTTTTTTTTTATTAACAAAATATTCGGGATTTAATAGCCGTATTTTATTATAATAATTTGCCGTTTTACCGTTATTAAAATTTAATAGCTATAATCGGTTGCAAAATATATAATAAATTTTATTAAAAGCTTTTTTTTTTTAGCAGCAAAGCTTTTAACAAAATTTAATAACTGTAGTTAATTATTATAAGATTTTTTAAGGGCTTTTAGCAGTTTATTATGCTTAGTTTTTGAGATATTTTTTCCGTTAATTAGCGTATTTTTATATAATTTTGCCGCGTTAAAGCAAATTATTTATTTAAAAAAAAATTTATAAATGCTAAATTAAAGTGATTTAATGCTATAAATATAAAAAAATTGTTTTTTAAGCTTAAATTTAATAATTTTAAGCTAGCTATAGTTAAATTTAGCAATGCTACTTTTGGAAATTTTGGTAGCGTTAGCAATTATAGCTTAAACATTAAGTTTATTATTAAATAATTATTTTTGTTAAATTTTTTTTAGTTTTGGTTTATAAGTTTGTTATTACTTAAATTTTTTTTGTTTTTAGCTTTGTCGATATTTTTAGCTGCACTTTTAAACATTATATTAAAAAGCTTGTTATTTTTTTGTTTTTAAGTTATTTTTTTATTTATTTTAGCGGCTATTTAATAATTTATTTTGTTTAGCAGCGTTTTGTATTTTTTTCGGTTTATTTTAAAAAATTTGTTTTGAAATTTGTTTTTATTGCTATTAAAAAATTTGTTTTTGTTAAAAATAATATTTTTAGTAATAATAATTTGATTTTTTTAAAGTAGCTAAATTTAATATGTGTTAGTAAACTAATAGCTTATTAAATATTTTATTTAAGCTTTTAAGTTGAGCTTTTAGCGTTTTTTTTTTTATAATTTAGCTTTAATGGTTATAGCAAACGTTATATAGCTATATATCTGCAAATGTGCTATAAATAGCTTTTATTTATAATTAACTATGCTTTATAAATTATTAAAATATAAATAAAATTTTTTGTAAAAAGTTTGCTATTTGTTTATTTTCCTTGGCGTGCGGTTATATAAATATACTGCTGTTTGTATTATTTTTAGCTATAAAAAAATCGGAAGTTTACAGTTGTTTTTTATCGAGCTTGCTTGGTATTTAATAATAGCTTTTATTTTTTTAGCATTACTGTTAAAATTTTATATGTGCGGAAAAAAAGGCTTTATTTTAGTGCTGTAAACGCGGTAAAAATAATTAGCAAATTTTAAAATATTTTGTTTAGTATTTAATATTTTGTTATTGCACTTTATTATTTTTATTTTAGCTTTAAAATAAAAGTTAATATATTTAATGCAGTTTTTAAAAGTTTTTTAAATAGTGCTGGCGCACTTATTATCGGCATAATAATTTTAAGTATACTTAAAATATCGGTTTGTAATAAGTATAACTTTTTAAAGCTTTTTATTACTGTTAGAAAAATTGTTAAATTTGTAAAAATTAATTGCTAATCGATTTTTAGCTTTAATAATTTTTAAGCGAGCGTTTTATACTATATAGCAGCAAGCTTTTAATTTGCTACACGCTATATATTTAGCTGTTTAAATTTTATTGTTAAAGCAAAAAATAATCGTTATTTTTTCGGTATAAAAAAATAGCTGTTTAAAAAGTTTTAGCTTTATATATTTAAGCTGCTAATGCTAGCGGTATAAGCTTGCTTTAAATTTTAATTTTTTAGTATAAAAATTTAAAAAATTTTGCTGTATATAAAAAGCTCGTTTGGTAATTTTTGCAAGTAAATATTTTATAATATATTGCTTATATATACGGGTTAATAAATATAAAAGCTTTTTTTATTAATGTTTTAGTTAATCGAACTTTGGCTTATTATTTTAATAAACTTTTAGTTGATTTAAAATTTGCAAAAATATTAAATTTGTAGCTATATTTAAGCAGTAAGCTATATTATATAACCGGTATATAATAAAGCTTTTAAGGCTTGTTACTTTAATATCAATTTTTTTTTTAGCCTTGTATAAAAAGCACACTATTTTTAGCAAGCACTATATTTTTTGGATTAATATTTTTTATATTTAAAAATTATTGTTTTTAGTTAAATATATAAATATTTAACCTAAAATTTACTATAGCGCAATTTTTTAACACATAAAACTTAGCGATTTTTTTTAATATATAAAAAAAGCTTGCTATATGCGCTATAAAAAGTTTTATTAATTAATTTTCCAGTTGGTGTTTAGCAAAAATTTTAAATTTAACTTTTTTTTCTCGGTTTTGTTGTTGCGCTTTTTTTACCGCCTGTTAAACGCTTTTTTTGTTAGCTATTTTTATTTTTGCTTTTTTTTCGACTTAAATATTTATTTGCTAAGTTTTAAAGCGGAGTTTTAAAAAAGCATACCAGTAAAGCGCAATTAAATAGCGTTTATTATATATTATATAGTTGAATATATTTAAGTTAGCTTGTTTAGTTTTTGTTTTAGTGTTTGCGCGAAAGCGCTTATTAAAAATATTTTAAAAGCTTTTTTTTTGCTAACAATTTTGTTAAAAAAAATTTATCCGTTTATTGTAAGCTTGTTTTTTTTAGCAAATTTAGCGTAAGCGCTTTTTGTTTGTATTATTTTTAAGCTTGCTTATTTTTGCTTGTTTATTTGTAAATTTTGCTATATAAAAAGCTTTTTTTTTAACGATTTTTTTAGTAAATTATAATATGCTTAATATAATAAATTTTCAGCAAAGTTTAGTAGCAATTATATAATAATTTAACGTATTATTTATAATAGCTTAATTATTAATATTTTAATATAAAATAGCTTATATTAAGTATATATGCTAAAAAGCTTTATTTAAGTTGATAACAAGCTTAAAAGCGTTTATTTTTTTTTGTTTTTAATATTTTTTAAATAAACTTTAAAAATTTTATAAAACTATTTGTTTAACTATTTAATAAAGTTTTTAATAAGTTTTTTAGCAATATTTATTATAAATTGTTTATATTTATGCTTATATTTAAACTTAAGCATTTTTTAAGCTATAGCATTAAACTTTTTAAAATTATTATATTACTAATCGATAATTTAAATAATGCGCATATAAGTAAACTTATAATTTAAATATACAGTTTTTCGCATTTACTTAAAAAGCTTGGCAATTTTAGTTCGGTAAAAATTATAATGCTTTAAAAAAGCGCTTTAGCTAATACGGTAAAATCGGTAACCGTAATTTTGTTAAACTTGATATTTAAATTTGCTGGGAAATAATTTCTAGGAGTTAACGCTTTCGGCTTTATAAGCTATAAAGCTCAATTTTTAAAAGCTATATATTTTTATAAGTTTTAGCTCCGGGCCGCAGCAGCAAAGTTTTTTTTTTACAGAAAAAAATTGTTTAAAAATTTAAAAGTAATAACGGTTTAGTTTAACATTATAGCAATTTTATTATTTTAATGCCTTTAAATCGCTTTAAATAAAATATAAAAAATAATAAAACTTTTAATTGTTAGATTTTTAGTAGTAGTGTGATCTCGTCGCTGTATTGTGTCTGGCTTTTTGTTTTATCTTGAGGCATTTTTTCTAGTTACAGCTTTTCTAGGTGTGGGTATGTACGCCACACTGACCTAGCCACACCCTGTACGCCACTTTGCTTAGGTAATGTGGTGATCTTGTCACTTAGGCCTCACAGGCTCCTTTTAGGTCGCCCATAAAGACCACCAAATCCAACAGTTCTTTCCTACGGTGGGTGGGTATTCGTCAAGTGGATGTGCCTTGGCTTTCAGGATGCGATTCGCAAAGTCGGCGACTTGATCGGCCTGTATGGATTCTTGCCGGTCTATATAATTGCACATAACTTCTTCTTCAATAGGCTTAATTTTCAAGTTCGCGGGCGGTAGCCGATGGTCACCGCCACGGCCCTTGACGCGATTTCGAAGGACTCCACGAGTGACGCCAAAACTCCGCGCAACCGTGGTCAATTTGGCCGATGGATTCTGATTTAGGTATTCGACTGCCTCACGAACCGTCTCTTCCATTTTGACGATGGCATCTAATGGAGTCAGTGTTGCTGGCGATGGAGTTGGTGAAAGGTTCGAAATAGTGGTTATTGTGATGATGTGGTGATAGATCAAAAGACTATCTACCTCTTGGCAACTAGCCAGATTAGGGAACTTAGTTCGTGATTAGCACCCGCTTTAGTCAGTACCGCTGATAATCATTTGAAATACATACTGCGTAGGAGCATAGCCTAAGCGAGGCAGTGAGAAAAAACCTAGGAGTCCCCCCCCCACAAACCCACGTACACTACCCAAAATCACTACTTTTCGAAGCCATTCAGAAGCCTGTATATTGACCTCTAACAAATTATCACATGTAGCAGCCGTTTAGGCACTCCTTTAGCCTACTTGTGAATTATATGTTAATGAAAGCTGTCGTGTAAGTGTTATAAAGCAAGTTTTCTTTTTTCTAAAAAAAAAAAACAGCTGTTAAATAGGTGGCAATTCTGGTAGTGTAGGTGGTTTGGATGGGTTTTGGGGGGGGGGCTCCCAGGTTTTTTTCTCACTGCCTCGCCTAAGTAGAGAAAAGACTGCAGTGATTTAGGACCTTGATCTAATTGGTTGTGTTTAACTTTGTCTTATGGTGTAGCGACTAAGCCTTGGCATACAATTGTCTTAATGACAATTCCGGCTGGTTTAACTCGCCTCCATCCTCACTCATTGTACAACAAATGGTTCTACCCTAGTCATTATATGTATTTCTCAAGAAATTCTATTTTTTAATACCCTTCTATGAACGAGAAGACTCAGAAGAAAGAGTATTATTACCGGTATGCAGCCCCGGTAATCTCGCCGGTTCAGATAACATGTACACGGATTCTTAACATACTTAGATCAGGAAAATAAAATGTATCTATTATTCATACTCGTATCTATGTGCTCACTTCTCGACGTCGAATTCCTACTTCCCTTCTAAGAGGCCTTCACATCATCCAAATATAGATAGTCCAGAAGTTCGTTGGAGAAGGTCTTTTTGACATCTGCCAGCGTCCAGTCATGCTTCTTGCCGATGGCCGCCAACAACTTTTTGAATTCGACAATCTGTTCCTTGTAGACCTCATTCTTGAGTTTTTGGACCCAGGGTTTGCCGTCAACCTTGTAGTTATACCACTCCTTTGCCCAATGCGGCTTGATCACGATCTGCTTGCCGTCGTTATCCTTGTAGCTCACCCACTTATCCAGAACTTTCTGGGCATAGGGCTCCCAAATATCGGCTACTGCCTTCAGGGTTAAGATCTCGATCGCGCAAGTCCCCAGCTTATTGCCTCGCTGTGGCGCCATAGTGACATCGCTGGAACCCATCATGCGCATCTCTAGAGGCATGCGCATGGGAGATGTATCGGCGTGGTCGTAGCACGCTTTGATAGCGTCCCACCACGCGCGCTGGACGTTGGTGTAGTCGCGCTCATTGTTCGTGCCCTTCTTTGCGTGTAACTGGCAAGAATGTCAGTGGATTCTAGGGTCGCACATATAGGAGAACTGAACCTACAGGAAGTTCGACCTCTAAGTCGCGGACGCGAATATTTTGTACGCCTCGCTGAAAATGCAGAGCGTTCGGTAACAGTGTCCTTATAGGCTTTTCGTTTTCTTGGCGCTCATCGAGATATCTCATCGCTAGCCAAGCTATAATCCATTAGCATGAGATCAAGGCGAGAGGGAAGGGCAATGGCATACACAAAAATGCCGTCTGTTTCTGCGGAAGTGTTTGGAGTGCCTCTATCTTTTGAAATATTTCTTGGCCCATGTGCATAAGAGCAGTCCCCGTTACCTGCTTGAATACATTCAGGTGCGATGGGTAATTCACGACGTTTTGGGTGTTAGTATCTGTTGACCACTAAAGTTCACGAGCGTCAGTAATTCCGATTGAGACAGAGAAGGAAGGAAAAGACTCCAGGGGTAACATACGGTGTTCACCCACACTTTGGTGGAGTACGGGAACCAGAACCATTCAGCATAGAAGTCGTTGTTTGCACGGCGTTCGAAGTTCTCCTGGTCAATGCGTCTCTGCTCCGGCGTGCGATGTATCCGCAGAGGCTCGGGGATATCGGAGGCTTTCATCCCAGGAGGTGGTGGTATGGCTATAGCAGCGGCTAGCTTGAGTGGACGCATAACTGCTGTTATCATAGCGTCACATTCAAAGGTGATGTGCGTGACTACGCCAAGAAGCCCAAAGCATCCGCTGGCCGCCTTCATTAGCTCAGGGTCCGCCATATTGATTTGGCAAACTTCTCCGCGGACGTTGACATATTCAATGCAGCGTACGAGATCACTTAAAGTCGAATGCTTCATACCGGCACCATGGCTACAAGGAGTAATTAGCCAAGATTCACGAGTTAGGAACAGATTTGGGTACCAAATGGTCGCGTTGCTGCCGCCGAAAGTGATTTCGACCTCAATTATGTTGATGGGCAGAGTAACATTGCCTTCGTCAATGCACCATCTTCGAAACTGCTCATTCGTCGTAGCTGTACCAACGCGAACATATTTCTTGCCGCCTGTTAAAGGTTTCTGAGCTCCTACATATGCCGCATCGACGACGCGGATACGATTGAGCTCAGTTCTCTTGGGCTGGAAAAACCCTGTCGGTAAAGAGATGAAGTTCGGGAGGACCGTCGCATCCCTCTTTGACAGAGTCGAAATGAGGACATCGCCATTGTTCTTTGGGCCTTTGATGTCATTTCGCCCAAACACAGGGGCCCAAGAGTGGCCTACATGTCGTCAGATACTAAGTAACTTCGAGGGTTATGAAAGCTTACGAAACCCGGACACTCGGACGCCTTGATTCTTCTTAACCGCGTCACGAACGATGACTTGGATTTCATCAACAGTCTCGGGATAGTACGTTACCATCGGAGTGCTGTTTGTGCGCTCGAGTTAGCACTTTCTTAAGGGTCTGAAAAGATAGGTAATAAGAAATGAAAGAGATATCAGGGCACTAACTGCTCAACAGTACGACCCCAGTTCTCAAATAAGTCGTTCTTGATTCCGCTCTGAGAATGTTAGCATTATTGCTATGTTGTGATTTGAGCAACTTCAGGCTTACTTTAAGGATATCCTTTCTCCAGTCAAAGAGTCCGTTACTAACCATCATAGCCGTTGGTTGCTCAGTGACTAAGTCTCCCTGCTCCAGAAGCTTCTCGGTCTCTTCGGCTGACAGTTTCTCTGCAACGAAGGCTTCCAAGGCATCTTGCTGATTGGGTGGAAGTTGTGCCAACACATGGTCGTAGACCTCACTGTGAGTGGATTGCTGAAAGACTTGCAAAATTCTGAGGGTGAATTCTTCCTCTCCTACCTCGACGTCTTCATTGTAGAAGTCATCAATGAGTTTGTCTAGTCCAGGGAGCTCCTCCTCCGGCAAGTCGCTTTGCGGATCGCTGATAAGCCTCCCGAGTTCCAAGACAGACTCTTTTAGAGTCGGTACGGGTTCAGGGAGAATGGGCTCCGCCTGAACATCAACGGTAGCCATGGTAAGAGTTGGTAATTAAAAATCAGGGTGAACGTGCACGCCGAGTTCTCGTGATGAGAGGTGAGAGGAGACTATGAAGAAGAAGACTCATAAAGATTGACGGATAGCTTCATCGATGTATGAGACTCTGGGGTTTTATAATCAGCTTCGTGCGACTACTAGTATAGAACTTAATCATATTACGAAAAATATAAGTATCACATTTGGACAGCTCCGTGCCTCTTGAGCAATATCTTCCGTCGTAGCTCTATAGTACACGACTCTCTGCATCTAGGCGTTTGAGGCTGTAAAATATACAGGGTACGTAAACCTAGACTGACTTCGTACTAGTTAAGTACTTCTGCATAAGAAATGCGCAGGAACGCTACCAGGTATGCACATGATTCATGTGTGTACAATGATCTTACAAAGGTGCCTGCCACATGGCTAAGAATTCACCGACAGGTTTCAAGCGATAAACCAGCTATTCTAGACGACTTTTTCGGCCAAGCCGTCTCACACCGACTGCATGATTGGCCACTCTAATTTCCACACTCGCTCAATACGGACAAGGTGAGGCTATTTCAGCTGAAAAAGTACGACGATCTTTTGATCAAGAGAAAGAGTTTCAGCTATACATGGGGGTTTAGCCCAGATATAAGGTTGATCAATAGAGAATGTGTAAATACAACTATAACGGATAAAGTTTTATTTTCCATTGTCCGAAGTAGATAAGAACATAGATCCAATGTCAATAATCATCTATATCAAATATCTCTTGAAATTAACTAGTTGTGAAAGTAAAACATCACCTGCATCGCACAACGTAATAGCCCCTCGCAGGCCAGTTGAAAACCGAACTATTTTCAGCCTACTTTCAAAGCTCAATCAAGAATGAACCGTGATACCATCCTGCATGGCTTCTTGAACGAAATCAATCTCGACGAAGGATGGACAAAGGAGGGGTAACACTGAACTAATAGGTTCAAGGATCTACCATATAGGCCGCCATTCTATCCGCTAGCTGCTGCATTTGCAAGCAAAAGGACCTAGATTCAATTTGTAGTTGGCTCTGCGCGAAGGCTGATATCTCTGCTAATATTGACCTACAATCTAACCTTAGACAAGGTTAGATACCCTCATCAAGTTCGACTTACTGTAGCATAGACAAGTTCATTATACCTAAATAGTCGCAGCGCGCCGAGATTTGGTTCACTTCCTTGATTAGGTAGTGCAGTAGAGCCTTAACCTTGATCTCCGTTGAGTAGATGCATTTGTACAATACCGAGAAATAGAAGTTCTAGAACGCGGTCTTTTCTTAACTAGGACAGGCACGGGCGCTAGCAATGCGGCCCGAATCTACGGAACGCTCCCCCGCAGATAGCTCTTTGAGGCTGGCTGAAGCTGAGCGGCTATCAGTTCATCACACTTCGCCTAGGCCCTACAGATTCATAGCCCAGGATCTAGAAACCCGAATCGGATAACCAGCTGTAGCTTACTGATTTATCAGCGGGAAAAAAAGACCAGGTAAATTGAATTGCAGTTTCTATTTGAGCTTGCTTTTAGTTCTTTTGCGAAAACAGCTAGGTACCTATTCATAGGAGTAGTAGGTGTCACCTTTATTCCTATCCAGGGAGCAAATTATAGAAGTTTACGGATCGTTTGGGACATTAACTCGTTGTTGAACTATAAGCTACTCTGATAAGTGACTCTACGATACTTTTGCAGTAGTTTATCACATTAGCCGTAAACTGCATCAACTTTAGCACTGCCGGGTTTCCAATAATATTACATTCAGCCTGCGAGGTGATAATGTACTCGTTTATTTTTGTCTGAGTATTAAGTTCAAGAAATTGACAATTTTATTAGACCATCAGCTAGTAGAAGTCGCCTTCATCAAGCCCGTGAAAGTCTTCATAACTAGCCCAGACCCGTCTGAAAGCTCATTGGTAGCTTCAATCAGCTGGGATCATCCGCCTGGTTTGACAGGGCTGCAAAAAGACAGAAGTGGCTCGTTCCGTTTGGGCCTTCTACCGGGGAGAACAAGGCGTTGGTGCACGAGATCGAAGTGTTCTTTCTAATCTTTAGGCCAGGGCTTATTTATGTCGAGCCTGATATATCGTGCCCGATAGTACATCGGATGGAAATTCGGCGGGGGTTGGGATCAGTGCCATACAGACTGCCTCCTATTCAGAACGTGTGATACTTCCGTCCAACACTAACATGTCGAGTGCGCAAAATGTCAGACGGCATTTTGGTCATACAGGTGTGTATGTTAAGCTGGGTATGTGAAGTCGAGAACCAATCTTAAGCTTAGAAATATAATTCAGGTTTTATATGAAGCTAAGTCGAACTAATACAAGTTTATTATACTGTTGGCGGGGTTGAGAATATATCATAGCTACTTCCAAGACCATCAAGGGGCTATGATAAGTCTGCCGTCTACCTCGACGAGATGGCTCTCGCCCCCTTTATTTTCGAATATTATATATACACATACATAGAGTGACGGCAGTAAACCAGCGAGCCGACGATACAATCATGCCATAAGACAACATGCACCAGCTATCCCGTCAAGTTTGAGCGAACAGCAGAAGTCTCCATTAAAAGTTGTTCAACGTTGAACTTGAGGGTGCAAACGAGAACTTGTAAGCAGAAGCCATCCTAGCTCCAACTCAAATATATGGGGTGATTTACAGCATGGCGACAGCACCAAGCAGACCACCAAGGGCGGCAGCGCCGATAACAGCACCTGTGGGCCGGGCAGCGGCGGCAGTAGGGATTAGAGTACCCGTGCTGGTAGGCTTGACGGTGTATGAGCCCGTGCCGGTGGGGTAAGCAGTGCTGTTGGAAGCGCTGCCAGGGGAAGCCGTAGTGGTAGCCTGGCAAAGACCACCAGTTCCGATGAGCATGTTGTGCAGCTCACTGGTCAGGGACGCGGCCGCGGCTCCGGTGGTGATGCAGTCGGTGATATAGGCATCGTACTGGCTTATGTGAACGCTGCCGTAGCTGAGGAGCGCTTCACCGTAGCTCTTGAAATCGGGGATGAGCGACGAGGGAAGATCGCCGGCAACGCTGCAGAACAGCGCTTGGTATCCGTCGGGATCCTCCAGGGTGAAGTCGGGAAGCGCGGTGGTCGCACCCGGGGCAGTGTAGGCGGCGGTCAGCAACGGTTCTATGAACGAGTACAGCTCGGGTGCCGGCGTGGGAACATCCGAGAAACTAGCCAGACTCGCCAGGCAGGCTGCGTCCGTGCTCGTGGGAGCCTGAGCCAAGGACGACCCCGCAAGGGCAGCCGCGGATAGGAGGAATTTGGAGTTGTACATGGTTACTGTGGGATTTGACAACAGTGGGTTTGGCTTGACGTTGCACAAGGGAAGGTAACGTGTGGGATCGTGATGATAGTGTAAGCTGACCGATGGGTAGGCGGAAACAACTTTCTTATATTCCCGACTTGCACAGAGAGGAAAAGATTAGAATCCGCGTGGGGAGCGCGAAAATATCGATCGATCAAGGGTGACAAGGAGTTCGAAACGGAGTCATTTCCGGAGCCCTCGGCCAGGGAGAACCCTGCCGTGTGTTGGTTTTGTTTACACTACAATAACGATAACTGGTTTCTACTGCTTTCCTAAGCTCGCGACAACGTGGAAGGGGGGTTATGCCGTAGTAGGAAAGGAGCCGTCGGGTTATTGGAACGAAAATAGCACTTACACGTGGAGCTAGACCTGTATGCCCCGTTTCTCGGTATCCAATCCCCTGTCCGCCCCTGAAATGCATGGGTTTATCTGTCAGCAAACGGCGTTTGGAGAGCCTATTTGGAGAAAACAATGGAGTCTTGAGATGTTGAACGGGCCAAGGCGGGTTTATCGGCTCCCGGAAGGGCCCGGGCGGAATTCCGTGCCACACGCGCGTACGTACTCGTATCTACCGTACTATGAAAAGTTGTTGGCCAGCTAATGAACCATCCCCGTTTGGTGAATTGAATTCTCTATCGCGAAGAGGAATGTTTCAAGGTGAAGAGTTTGCAGACTGTATGATTCTACACTCGATAGAGTCGCAGGCGGATGGGGTAGATGTGGCATGGCTGGATGGGTGACTCTTAGCTGAGGAAGAAGTGTGAGAACTATGAAACTGCTCAGCATTGAACACAACATGCTTACCTCCCTGTAAGTGAGATGGAATCCCGCCCCTCTTCTCTTCCCCACGATAATCTTGCTGCCTAGCGAAATTAGCGGCACTAACGCTTCTTTCCAGTTGGTTGAATAACGGCACGAGCCGGGTTGTTAAGTTAACGGTCTGCTATGCCACTGCCGGCTGGGCCCGGAGATTCTCGGATAGTCCGGTGTAATCGGCGGCATTATCGCATTGAGCAAATCCAAAAAGTAATATCTGCGCCGCAGTAACGCGTTGCCACGGTTAATAAAACAATCGAATTTGATATAGCTGGGACCTCGGTGCCTAGGAGTAAACATAGGACGCAAAGTAAAATAAAGGTCAGATCACTAATCTGAATTGCAGTGTCTAGATGCGTCCAATGAGATAAACTGTTGATTGAGCTGTAAGACGGAAATCCACCGACAATGAAAGAAGTGTTTAAAACGAAAGCGCAGTTCTCCCAGTCCATCTCATCTCTCTACCGATGACGAGTCCAGCATACGTGCAGCGTTGAGTCTCACTCTCACTGGATCTTCCCCTCAGCAACGAATTGACGAATAGTATCAATGCTACTTTCGACAGCAACCTTCGCCATCTGTGACATTGTCAGCTACGATGATACTTCAAAATCCCGACGAGACGTGACCAACCTCCCAGTGTGCCTTCTCAAGCTGCGACGCTTTCTCGCTCCCTTCGGCGACATCGGGATGGCGCCACTCGAAGACGTAGCTCAAGAGCAGCTCGCCGTCGGGGCGCGTGCTGATGAGATTCATGACTGAGCTGCCGTCTTCCTGCTGAAAAGTGACACGGCACGGCGCGTAATGCACTACATAACCCGACGTTAACAGCCGTCGTGTCGGAAGAATGAACCGAGATACCCAAGACAGGTTGGGGTGAGAACTGCTCGGGGGGCCAGGTATTATCATCACATACCGCACACTTCTTTGACAGTCTTAGGCAAACCGCTAGCGGTAGGCCCAAAGTGCGCCTCCCGCGTAACCTGCAACTCCCCAGTAGGAAGAGTTTCTTCAGAGAGAACGTCACATCCGGTAATGACGGGGACGAAATCCTGCGCGCGCTTCACCTTGAGTTTAAGACCTTCCCAGACTTGTGCCTGAGTCAAGGTGGGCGTAGCGCCGGCCTTGTTGATGGGAGAGGTGTAGGCGACGTTGAAGGTAACCATTTTGAAAGGGTCTAGTTGATCTAGAGTTGGAGATGTATGTCTTGCGATGATTTATGAAATGCTTTAGCGATGAAGACTGCAGAAACGTCGATGAAGAGGAAGATCGTCTCTTTTTATCAATCTTCAAGACAGAACCTCACGTCGTACAGCATTCCATGCATTCCACAACTAGACCCACAGCCCGTCTCTTTTTTATCCGAAAATGTTCAGAGTTTCAAAACAAGGCAAGGCCGGATGGAAAACGGGGAAATCCATTAGAGTTTTCGGGACCGACGTCATCAGTGTTCGGTGCTTAGACACGGTGGTTTATGCGGGGAACCCTTTTCGCTGTTTAATAGGCCGCGCTTTGATAAGCCGGAGGAAGCCTCTTTGTCACACGATGATATGATCAGAAATAGCCACTCCCGGCAGCTGATTAGAAATTGAGATCCGTCCGAAGGGGACGTCCGTCTTTTCGGTACCGGGATCGTGAAGGACTAATGGCTAAGAGCGAACCGAACGCAGAATGTAAGCGGCGTCAGGCGAGACTTATGCGAATATGGCATGGTAGCTCGCGGTAAGTCTTGGGGCAGCGGAGATATGGCGGGGTTTCGCCATTAAGAGACGAAGGAATCGTCTCATCGTCGCATTGCGCTTATTCATGCGGCTGATTCTTCTTTCTTCAAGTGAAAGCAGGCAGCAAAGTCGATACGATTTAGCCCTATTTGAAGAGCCGGCATAAGTTGTAATTCATGCGCAAGCTCTGCTATACGGCCCTTTTCACACCTGAAATACATGTCGCTCAGCTTCTCTTAATTCGCCTAAAATCATTGAAGCGCCCATGCTTCAGGAACAGTATCAACAGGTCGCGCATATACACAAGTCGTCAGCTAGGCAAACGGCACAGCATATGCCACACTCTTCCTGCCATATAATAAGAAGGCTACCTGGGCTTATGTAAATTGTCGCCATCCTATATCGCCAAGGTAAGAATTGGGGCACGGCGCACTTTGGTAATTGCTTATTCGGCTTGGGAACTTGTCTTACAGCGAACGCAAATCTCCCTTCACTGTTTCCCGCAACCCCATCCTTGAGTATGGCTGCTTCCAAGATTACATGATAATGCCGTTTATTGTCCTACTCCCGCCTCACCATTTCCCTCACCAGCAGGCCTGAACCCACCACCACGACCCGTCGTCTCAGCCAGCTGCAACTCCAAGCTCGCCAGCTCAGCCTCCGTCCGAGCGGGTTCGGTGCACCGCTCTGCATGGTCGAAATCAATGAGAACGGCTTGCCCGTTCGGACGTATGATGAAGTTATACTTGTTGCAATCACCGTGGACGAACCCCAGCGCGTGAAAGCGGCGCAAGGTCGTCTTGCAGGCCTCCAGATCGGGTGGCTCAGCGTTTCGTCCGCCCGGGATCTTCTCCAAGAGGAACCCGATGACCCGTCCCGCCTCGTGGACATGTGCGACGAACTCGGGCGCGAGGTCCTGACCCGCGAGTACCTGGTACATACGGGTCTCGGCTTCCATGTACTGGACCTCCCAATCGAAACGCGCCATCTTTGCTACCATTCTCTGCCGCGTATCATCTTTGGTCTTCCATTGGCATTCCTGCGCCAGCAGAGTCAAACGTTCTGTGCGTTCGATATCAAGATGGTCAACCATAAGCGGATGCCATAGTGTCTTGACGCCGGGCAGACCCTTAGTCGAGAATGTCACTTCTAGTTGACTGGACGAGGGATTGCGAGTGACATATGCTGATTTCCAAGTGTCGTCGAAGTAGGGGAGAGGTGGGAGGATGCTTTGAAAGTCAAGAGGCATGTCGTCCAACGCCTCTATACTCAAGGCGCCGGCCCCGACGGTGATGTACTTCACACGTTGGCCAGCGAGTATGCGATAGTAACAGTCGCATCTGCCGCTCGTGGAGACTTCCATCGATATCAGCTGGGGCAGCTCCATAGTTTATGGCAGCTCTGAACAACGAGGACGACATGAAAAGAGGGCCAATGTCGAATTGAAGACGAGCAAGGTCTCAGAAAGGCCAGTCGAATTAATGGAGAGCATGAAGAAGTGAGGAGCCGAGGGTAAGGAAAGCAGGAGAACCCTTTCAATCGTTATATCAGTTTTAGCTAGCCAAGCTAGCAATGACTTGCCGTTGATCATATTTGGTTGGTTAGTCGGCTTACTAATGGATCGTGTGACAAGAAAAGACAGCCTTACGCGCCGTAGATGCACCTAATTACACTAAGTACCAACAATGCGAGTGACTATCAAGTCAAAAAGGAGATCTCATCGACTCATATACGTCTAATACATTTTTTATAAAACCTATTACGCGACTTTACAAGGCCTTGCATGTGGCTGTGCAGATGCTCCCAATAATGCAACCATTGACATTACCTTATTAGCTACTAGAGGGGTAGCAAGGGAATCAAACTCTGTTGAGCATATAGGTGACTCGATCAGCTTGCACGGCTATTGGCTTTTGCTGATAAAATGCCCTACCCGTGATGAAGTCTTGGGGCATGGTAGCGTTTAGAGCTGGTCTTAGGACCTTGGTATTCAAGCTCGTAGACAATACCCACGAAGAGTTCAAGCGGCGTTGAAACTAAGTTTGCGTCTCACCTTACACAAGGATTCTAAATCACTTATATTCTTGTGGCCAGCTTCCGTGTACGTTTCTAGCAAGCACAAGAACATATTGTATCAGTGTAGCACAAAAAATGTGGAAGATCGGTTTAGATCAGAAAATACACTACGCTTGTTGGGAGAAGGAGCTAAGAACTCATTATGACATGTCATGCAGGCAGCCCATCGGGGCCCAGCCTGCTGAAATAGCCACAAGAAAGAGTAATCTGTGGCTCTTCGACGGGCCGTTTCCCCCTTTCGCTCTCGATCCACAGACGCTGTGCTTCCTCACATTGAGAGAAATGAGAGAAGAACCCATGTGTTGAAAAAACCCTATCTCGAGTAAGAAACATACCGTAGAGAGCTTGATGACGAATCTGGCAGCCTTTGCAGCTAACACCATGCTCGAGTTTGGCATTCCGAAGGCTATAGTGCGGATACGCTGTAGCTGCCATGAAGCGTTGGTCTGGTTGTCCCGCATGGCTTCCTAGTCTGCGAACCGCGTCATCTCCGATGACTGTAGCGGCAAGTAATGACTGGGTAGCCTTAGCTTGAAATACCAGATACTTAGGCCGTTTTGCCGGGGTTTTGAGCATATTATAGATGCCAGGTACGGTGCGCAGTTTGTGTGCTGATGGATGATCGAATCGCCTTGGAGAGATTTTTGCAAGTTTGGCGAAAGTTGACGGGGCGACAACACGATAGTCAGGTGAAGAGAGAAGGCAATCGAAACAACACCTCTCGACGGTGAAGAGAAACAAGTGGCCTCCAAAACCTCCGCAGGTCGAGCACCGATTAGTTGTGATCAGTGCCCGGTAGAGGTCGGTGATGGTAAAGAAGGGAGCAAGCTGGGCCCGCAACAGTCCTCGCAGGCCTTCTAACCCGTGCCTGGAGACCAGTTCATATTCATGAAGACTATTCGAGATGTTGCGAGCTTGCCTGTTGACTTGGCGGAAGTGAAAGAAGGAACGGATGTCCAACTCGTGGAGGATCATGAACATGAGCTCGGCCGGCAGACGACCCAGGATGCCGAGGGCGGCAGTCGGCGATGTCTGAAAAGGTGACTGGAGAGAAGGCTGGACGGATTGCATTTCGTGCGGGCGTGAACGGATCATGACGAGATCAAAATCCCGGCGATGATACGAACATACTCGTAGGATAGCACTGCCGTGCTCTCCAACGTCGGCTAAGGCATCGATACTGCCCATTGTTGGCCGCTGGCAGTTTGATGCTGTCCGAATGGTGCTCAATCATCCTCGTTGGCTCGCTGGCTGATGATATCGCGCTAGGAGCGTTTTTGTCAGACCTGTTAAGGGTTATGAATTTATCGGGACATAACTGGGAGTGTTTTATTGCATGGCGCTTAATTAAGACGCCGATTTCTCCTTTAAGTATGGGCAATAACACTATTCTTTCCTGTTAAGAAACTGTGATGAGTTGGAAATTGATAATGTAATCTGAGGCCACCTAGATAGAGTGGCCGTAGGTCCAAGCTGTAGTGGCCGTAGCCTCCACTTAGGTAGCCCAACATCGCCAACCTTAACTACATAGAGGTAAATACCTTACGTAGCCTTGCGTATCTAGTTGATTATGCGGTGGATAATGATGTTGTAGAAATGATGGAGATAGTCAACATGGAACCCACTGTGAGGGGTATTCTAGTAGCACTGTCCTTCGTACCTTCCACAGCACCTTTTACACAACCATGATATACCTGTCTACTACTAGCCAAATAGAGTCGCATGCTATATTGCAACAATTATTTTGCTAAATTTAAAAAAGAAAAAAAAAAGGTTTTATTTGCGATTGTATTTACAATACAAATATTTAGCGAAAAAATATTAATAGTAATAAGTGTTAAAGCAACTTTAATTTTAGTAACAGTATGTATTTATTTTTATAAAGGTATACACAAGGTGGTTAACTAAGTTGGTTGTGGCGCTACCTGAGTGGAGGCTACGGCCACTCCAGCCTAAGTCAACAGTTAATCGTGCCACCCCCCCACTTTAATTGGGTTTCGCTAAGGCTCACTTATTAAAGTGGGTGCTTATCACTTAAAAAGCTATATCACTTAAAACACTATTATTTTAAACTTTTTAATAATTTTATTACCAATAATATTTACGCTTTTAAAATTATATTTTTAAAATAAAATAGTATATAAATTATTAGCTTAACTATTTAGCAGTTATTTTTTTTATTTTTTCTGATTTTTTTTAAGCTAGATATTATTTTTTTAAAGTTAAAATTATAGCTTAAAATATTATATAAAACTTACCATTTTTAACGCTTAATATTTTAACAACTAACGGTCGGAAAAAATTTAAACCAAGCGTATTTAAAAAAAAATTATACGCTATATTTAACAATATTTTTTTTTATTTTTTCTGTATATAATTAAGCTATATATATAGTTTATAACATTATATTAAAAATGTTATATTTATAGTTATTAGCAAATGCTATATAATTGCAAACAAATGTTAACAGCTATATATATATATAACAAATTTATTATATAACAATATAATAAACTCGTTAAAGGTTTTTAATTTGCAGGTAACAGTATAAAAATTAGCAAGTGTTTATTAAAAAAGTTTATAATATTTTTATTACTATGCAATAAAAATTATTATTAAATATTAAAGTAATAAATATATTAATGTTTAGCAATTTTAAATTAATAATTAAAAAATAAAAACAAATAAATAACTAAATATAAAAAATACAGTAATTGTTTAAATTATCGCAAGTTTAATAAGCTATAAATTATTATAAGCTTGATAAGCTAAATAAATAATTACGTGATAAAAAAAGCATAAATGCGCAAAAAAAATAAATGTAAAAAAAAAAAAATATTAAGCCGCTATTTAGTTTATTTTTATATTAATATATATTTATAACAATATTTTTTTTTTAAAATTATTATTTTAACAATTTTTTTTTCCGTAAATAATTTTTTTTTATTATTATTTTTTAAAATATTTAATTATATTAAAAAAGCTAACTATTTAATTAAAACTAAGCAAAGATTTGCTTTTGCTTTTTTTATTAATTAATTTAATTATAAAATTATGCTTTGCTTTTATTGCTTTAATTAATTATTAATATGCAAAATATTAAAAAGTGTTTTTTATTGTATAAAATATATTTATACTGGTTGTTTTTATAATAATTTAAAAGTTTTAATAAATATTATAAATAATATAATATTTAAATATTATCAACTTAAAAATAAAAAAAAACAAGTAAAATAATAACTTTTTTTTATATAAAACGAGTTAAAACGTACGTAAAATAATTTTTAATCCGTATTAAATAAATTAGCGTGTTTATAAACGCAAAAATAATTTTTAAAAATAAAAAATATATAAATAGTTTAGCGAAAATTTTAGTTTTTAAATAAGCTAAATAAATTAAAGCATATTAAAAAAAAACAAAAATTTTTAAATAAAAAAAAAAAGCATAAATAATATAAGCTGCTTTAATAAATTTTAATTAAAATTTTTTAAATATTTTTTTAAAATTAACTTTTTTTTTAAGCTTTAATTAATTAAAATATTGTTAATAAAATTAATTTATAATTATTATAGCATTTTTTAAATGTTTTATAAATTTTTATATATTATTTGCATATAAATATTTTTTTTATTTTATTAAATATTTATTTTTTTTGCTATTTTAACAAAAATTTAATATTTTTTCGATTTTATAAATATTTTAATTTGTTTTAATTTTAATTTATATTTTAAAAAATATATTATTTAGCGCTAATTTAAATAAAAAAATATAAAAAACTAAATAAATTTATATTATTTTTAGCAATAATAATTAATAATTAATTAATAAAATAATTTTTTTAATTTTAAAAAAACCAAGTTTTTTAAAATTTAATTTATTGCTTAATTGTTTTATTTTAATTTGTAATATTTTTAATATAACGTTTTATTTTTGTTATAATAAATAAACTTTATTTTTTTTTGCTAAAATTAATTTTTTAGTTTTTTTTTTGTTATAATATTTTACTATTTATTGTTGCAAAAATAAAATTAAATTTATAATTTAATTTAAATTATTTTAGCTTTAAAAACTATAGCTAAAATAATTAATATTTTTATAAATAATTTTTTTAGTTTTTTAATTTTTGCTTGTTTATTATATATTATTTTATATAAAAATATATTTATTTTTTTATTAATAAATATATTATATATAATTTATATTATAAGCAAAAATTTTATTTAATTATTTTATTAATAATTAATATAACTTTAAAAATATTATTTAAATGTTTAATTTAATTTTTTTATTTATTTATTTCTTTAAAAATAATATATAATTAAAAGTTTAAATTTTAATATAAATAATTTATTTTAATTAAAAATAATTTTATTTAATATTTTATATTTATTAAAATATTATTAAACAAAAATATATACAAATTATTTTACAATTATATTTGTTTTAAAAAATAAAAAATATACATATTTTATAAATTAGTTTATAATAATTTATATTATATTATATTACATTTTTATTATTAAATTTGTTAATAAAAATAATCCGGTAATAAAGTTTTAAATAATAATATGCTATATTTAATTAAGTATTTATATTATTTAAAATAATTTATATAGTTTATATCGTGCAAATTTAGCTTTAACGCAAATATTACATTTTTTAATAATATTGTTAACAGTTTTTTTTAATTTTAAAAAATTATATTTTTTTTATAGCTTATATATTGTTTTAGCTATTTTTTAATATTTATATAAAAAATATTTATAAAATTTTTTAATAAAATTACGGCGTAACTTTATTAATAAATAAATCTTTTTATAATAAATTAAATTATTATAATTATATTTTTTTAAGTTTTATACTTTAGTTTATTTTTGCTAATAAATTTTTAAAAATTATATTAAATTTTAAATTTTTATTTTTTTATAAATATAATATTTAAATGTTTTATTTAAATATTTTAAATTTTTTTATTTTACGTTTGCTAAAAATATTTGCTTAAACATTTTTTTTTTATATAGCATATTTTAAAAATTAAATTAAAATAAAAAAAATTATTTAATTTTTATATTATTTATTAATTTTTTAAGTTATTATAAATTAAATTAAATTTTTATAATTTAAATAAATTTTAATAAATTTTATTATTTTTGTAAAAAAAAGTTTTTATTTTTTAAATATTATAATATTATATTTTTTAGTGTTTTTAAATAATAAATTACTAAATATTATTTTTTGTTTTTTTTAATTGTTTAAATACGTTAGCAATTATTTTATTTAATATATTTATTTTTAGTTTTTTTTTTTAAATTAAATAAGCAATTTAATTATTAAATTAAATATTATTTAAAATTTTAACTGTTTAAACGTTTTTTTAGCTTTTTAAATACAAAAAATGTTTTTTTAAATTTTTTTATTATATATTTAATAAATTTTCAAGCTAATTTATTAAAATTTTTAATTAATAATTAAATATAGTTTAAAAATTTTAATATTTATTATATATTTATAACTATAATTAAATTAAAAAATTTTTAATTGCATATTATTTTAATTTTAAATTATTATATTTAAATTTGTTTTAAAATAATTATATACTTTAAAAAATTAATTTTTTATATATATTATTTATATTTTTTAATATTTAATTATAATTTTGCGTTTTAAAATATTTTTAATATTAATTTTATATATTTCTTATATTTTTTTAATATGTTAAAATAAATTAAAATATTGTTTAAATATATAAATATAAATTTATTAATAAATTTTTTAAATATTATTATTATTATTTATTAAAAGCTAGCCGGTATATTTTGTAATTTTTTTAGCGTAATAAAATATTTATAAAATTTATAAATTGTTTGTATTGCTATTTTTTATTTTTTATTTTTGCTTTATAAATTGCATAATATTTATTTAGTATATTTATTATAACATATTATTTTATTTTATTAATATTTTTTTTATTGTTAATTTTAATATAAAAAAATGTTTATTTAATATAATAGCGTTATTTAATAATTAATAATTTATTATTATTTAAAATTTTAAGTTTTTATTTTTATTTAATTAAATTTTGTTATTTTTAATTTTAAATATTATTATTATTAAATATTTAGCTGGTAATATTAATTTTTAAATAAACTTTTTTGCTAAATTTTTATTAAAATATTTTTATAATATTTTAGCTTTTTATAAATTTATATAATAAATTTT
>MU389493.1:0-60302 GCA_022578775.1 Xylaria venustula
ATTGCCCTTTTTGCGGTTTTTTTTTAATAAATAAATAACATTTTTATCACAACCTTTTTCCCATTTTTTTTTTTTTTTTTTTTTTTTTTTTTTTTTTTTAGCGCACACACATATATATATATATATATATACACTCGTATATATACCTGGTTATTTTTTATATAATATATATTAATTAATTTTAATTGTTATATTGTTATTATTGCTGTGACTATTATTATTATTGCTGTAGCTATAGCAGCAACAATAATAGCAACAATAATAATACTAGCAGCAACATTATCATTACTATATATATTAATTATTTGTTAATCCGTATAAATTTATTTGCTAACGTTTTATAGCATAGCTGCTTTTATTATTTTTGCCGGTTTTGCCGGTTATATTATTTGTGCTGCCGGACTAAGTTATATATAATTAACCTTGCTAATAAATTAGCTTAATAACTGTTAACTAATGTAATCGCTTTATATTAATATATTTTTGCACGTTTTTTAAAGTTATTTGCACGTATGCTAATTATTATTTTTAGTGTAAAAAAATGCGGCTACGTTATTAAACGTAAATATTAATATTTATATTTATGCAAATAATAATATTTGCAAAATAATTGCGCAAATTATTTTGCGCTAATAAATGCAACTTTAAATATAAAAGCAGGGTGCTATTTTAGCAATATTATCGGTTTTAAAATATTTAATAAAAAATATATAAATTATATATATAAACATTATATAGTAGTTAGTGCACGTATTATTAATAAATAGCTAGCAAAAAAAAAATTGAAATTTTATACTTTTATAAAAAAAAAAAAAAAAAAAATTTTAATATATTTTGCTTTTGTTTTTATTTTTTATAATATATTTTAGATTGGTTTTTTTTTTTTTTTTCGTACGTATAATATATAATTTTATAAATGCGATATAATTTATAACAATAAAAAATAATTGTTATTTTATATATATTATTTTTTTTTGTTTTTATTATATATAATATTATTAAATGCAATTTATAAATATTTTTTTTATATATTAATTTATTTGTTAATACTAAAGTTTTTAAAGTTATATTTAAAATATATTTAATAAATATATTAGCAAAATTATTTTTTCAGTTAATTTATTATATTTTAAAAAAAAATTTTTTTTACGATTTTTGCAATAATACAATATTTATTATAAAATGCTGTTTTTAAATAATATTTAGCTTAACTAAACAATTATATAATAATTTTAAATTTAAATATAATATAGCTAAAATAAATAGTATATTTAATATAATTATAATTTTTAAAATAATTATATAAAAAGCGATTATATTATTAAAACTGTTAATTATGCTATATAGTTTATTAGTTAATATATATTAAATAATTTGTTTATATTTGCTAAAATTTTAATATATAATATTGCTTTTAATTTTAAAGCTTATGCTTAATTTTATATAGTGTTTAATTATTAATATAATAATAAACTTTAGCTAAAAATTTATATTTACATTATTAGCAAAGAAATTATTTATAAAAATAAACAATTTTTTACGTTAAAAATTTAAAAATATAAAAATTAAACTTTTCTTTAAATTATTTATTTGCTATTTAATTTTTTGGTTTAATATTTATATATTATTTGCTGTAAAATTGGTAATTTATGCTGCCGCCAATAAAATATATGCAATTATTAATTAGCAAATGCTATTAATATATATTTTTTATGCGCGTTAAAAAATATATTGTTATGCAAAATTAGTCGTATATATATTAACTTTAGCTAGTTAGCTAGCTTATTTTTTTCGCGTTATATTAATATTTTTATTAAAAAGCAAAATAATTTAGCTATCGTTAAATTTAATTAAATAGGTAATTTATAAAAAATTTTTTAGCTTTATATAAAAGCTAGTTTTTTAAAGTTTATTTTTGTTTTTACTAAAAAATTTGCTATAATAAAACTAAAAATATTGTTTGTTTATAACTTAATAATATTAAAATTGTTTTATATGCCGTTTAAAATAAACAAATATAAATCGTACGTTAAAACAGTTATTTTTAGTTTTTCGAAATAATATTAATAATATATTTTAAACTAGTGAAATTTTAATTTTGCTAAGTTATATAATAGCTATACAATTTGTAAAATAATATTATTAAAATATTTTAACTTTAATTTTAAAAATAATTATGCAAAAACTTTTTAAGCTAATTTATTTTTAAATTATATATATATTTAAGTTATATTTTTTTAGTTTTATTTTTTATTTTAATGCTAAAATAAACCGCTAGCTTATTTGTTAAATTATTAATAATTAAATAAGCACTGTTTTTTTTTTTAATATTATTATAGCTTTATATAATTAGCTTTAACTTTTGTACGGCTTAATTATTTTACTTTTAATTTTTTATATAAAATAAAATTTAAAAATATAAATGCTATTATATTTTGCTAAATTATATTTTATTAATTAAAATACCTTTATGCAATAAAACTATTAATTTTAATAGCATTTAACGTTTTAAACAATATTTTAAGCATATTAATAATGCTATTTTTAATTAATTTAAAGCTAAAGTATAACTTTGTTTTTTTTAGCAATTAAAAATTAATAACTTAAATATTATAAAAAAACATTATAAAATATTGTAATTTTATAAAATCGCTTTTTTTTTTGCACGGTTAAAAATTAAGCAAATTATATATTATTTAGCGTTTTACTAGTGTTTTTTTTTATAGGGGTTTTTTGCGCGCAATAATATTATTTAATTTTTTAATAAACTTAATTTTATATAATTTATTTCATTTTTTTTTTTTTGCTATATTAATATTTTATTTTAAAATCGCAAAAGTAAAATATTATGCATAACAAAGCTGTTATACTAATTTATCGCCCGGTTAATTTTAATTTTAGCTTTTTTTTTATAGCATTTTTATAGCATTTTTAATTATTTGTAGCTGTTATATAATATTTAGCAAAAAAAACAAATTTAAATTAATTTTAAATATATTTTAAATATAAAAAATATAAAAATTAAGCCGTTTAAACTTATAATATTGTTTAATATTTTTACTGCTATTTATAAAATTAATTTTTGTTTTATGCAATTATTAAGCTTTATTTATAAAATATTATATATGCGGTATAACGGTTTATAAGCTTTTTTTATTTTGCTAACGGCTTAATATATTTTTACCGATATCGCATAATATTAAATGTTTATAATTTTAGCCTAATTTTTAAACCGTTTAAATATAAAATTTATACTTAAATTATATATAATATAATTAAAAAAGCTTTAATAAATATTAATTTAGCCTTTATATAATGCTTTTTAAATATTTTTTCCGTTTATAAATTTTAAAAATATTGCTATTTAAAAAAATATAGCTTTATTAATTATATATAATACTTATTTGTTATTTATTTATATAGCATTAATAACCATTTTATAATTATAATTATAATTATTTTTAATTAAAAATTTAAATTTTTTAAGTGCTTAGTTATATATTTAACAATAATAGCAAAACTTTTAGATTTTTTTTAAAATTGCATAATTAATTTTATGCTCCGCATAATTTAACATAATATAAAGTTATTTTATACGTAAATATTTAAACCGTTAATATAGCCAATATAATTTTGTTTTTATAAAATAAATTTTAGTTTTATATAGTTTTATATTAAAAAATCAATGTTTTTATTTTTGCACAACTGGTATAATCCGGCTATTTTTGCGTACAATAATATTTTTAGTGTTATTATAATATATTTAATTTTAGTTTGTATTTATTAACAAAAATAAAAATAATATAAAATTTTTTAATATATAATAAATTATTATTTTAAATAAATTATTTTTTTATATAGTGCTAATAAATATAATAATATTATTACTATTAAAATAAATATATGCAATTTTAAAATTTTAATTAATTTTTTTATAAAAATATATTTTAAAATATGTTTTTAATTGCGCTTTGTTTATTATTAAATAGTTTAAAGCGCTAATATTTTATAATTTTTTTTTGGTATTTTGTACGGTATTAATCGCTTAATATAAACTGGTTTAAAAAAATATTTGTTTTATATTTTCAAATATTTTTTTAATTATACGGTAAATAAATATATTATATATAAAAAATTAAACAAATTATTTGCTAAATTTTTTACTTATATTATTTTAGCTATTGTGTTACGAATTAACAGCGGGCGGCTTATTGGCAAAACTAAAATAGCACAGCAAAAAAACGCTAAAAAATTACATTAATAAAAAAGTTTAAACCCGACCCAAAGTAAAGTTACATAACAATTTACCCCGTTATTACCGTTATTTTAATTACCAAAAAAATAAATTTAATAAGTAAATAATAAATCTAAGCAAACTTAATTAGGTAAAAAAAAACAGTTTATATAATAATAAACATTTTTTATATAATTAATTAATTTTTATTTTAAAATTTAATTTAAATATATAGCAATTTTTTAAAATAATTATATAAAAATATTTTTAATAATTTAAAATATAATTTTTACAAATATTTACGTTAATTTTTTTAATTATTACTTAAAACGATTTTATTACGAAAAGCTTTAATTATATTACGCTAATATAAATTTAAATTCGATATATTTTAAATTATTATTTAATTAATATTTAAAACAACTAAAAAAATTATTATAAATTTAATAAAATAATTAAACTTAACACTAGCGATAATGCAACATTTACTTAATTAACTGCAAAAAAAAATCCAATAATTAAAACATTAAAACAAATAGCTAAAAAATTAAATAATTAATATTTTTAAGCCTAAATGTTTTAAGCTAATTAAGCTAAACAAATTTAATAGCTTATAAAATTAATTAAAAAAGTTTTTAACCCAGGCTAAAATATATTTGCAGTATTATAAATTAAGCTTTGCTATAAATGCTATAAAAATAATAATAATTATAAAATATTTTACAAGCGACGCGTTAAAATAGTTTTAATTTATTATAAACGATTATTTAAAAAATTTGAACAAAAATAATCGATAAATTGCGATTAATAACATTTTTAACAAATATAAAAAGTTTAAAAAAGTTTTAATTAATATATATAAAAACCCGAAAAAAAATTAAACAGGCAAAATAAAAACTAATAATTTTAATTTAAACCGAAATAACATATAAATATGCAACAAAGTTTTGCAAGCAGCATATAAAAACTAAATAAGCTAATAATAATATAATAATAACAATTTTTTACAACAAATTTAGAATTAAAATTTAAAACAAATTATATTAAAATAAAAAATTAAATAACTTAAAAAAAAATTTATTGCAAAAGTAATTAAAATGAAAGATTATTTATATAAATAATAATTTTAAAATTTTTAATAAAATTAAAACAATTTAATATTAAACGTAAAAAAAAAAACTTAAAAATTAACAGTAATAAAAATTTACTTAAAATTTATAAAGTTTAATATAATTACAAAAAAATAAAACTTAAGCAAAATTAAGTGTTATAATTATAATTAAAAAAAACATTACGTTAAAAACTAGAAAAAACTTAAAAAAAATAAAAACTTAAAAAACTTAAGCAAATTTTTGCAATAATAATTGCGATATTATAAATTAGCAACGATATATTAAAAGCATATTTAGTTATAATACATAGAAAAAACAAAACAAAAATATTTAGTATATTTAGCAACAAAGCAATTAAAATAAGCAAAACAAAATAAATATATTTGCAATATAATTAATTGCAATAAATATAACAGCTACGCAAAATAAATAAATATAAAAAATAAAAATAACTGTAAAAAACTAAAATTAATTAAAAACGTTATAAAAAAAAATAAAATATTTATAATTTTAAAAAATAAAAAACTAGTTAAAAAGTTAAATTAGCTTAAAAATAATATATACTTAAAAAATAAAACTATATATATTAACAATATAATTACTAAATTAAATAAAAATAAATAAAAAATACTGTAGCAAAATTTATACAATAAAAATATATTTAGCGTAAAAAATTAATAAAGCGCAAACGCTAAATATAAAAAGCAAAAAACGCTAACGCAAATATTTTTAAAATTATAGCTAATTATAAAATATAGCTATTTTTAAAAAATATGCAAAAATGTAATAATGTTTTAATTGTAAAAGCTAAAACAAATGTTAGTAAAATTTTTAGCGAAACAATATAATTATTCGCTAAAAAATATTATTATAATAAAACTATGCGATATAAAAAGCTAACAAAATTGCAACTAAAAAATAAACAATATAAAAACATTTTTTAAATAAATTATATAATTTATTAATATTTAATATATATTTAAAAAAATTTAAATATATATAATTTTTAAAGCAAATAAATAATAACGCATTATAGTAATTTTATTATAAAAGCAATATAAAAAAAATAATAATTATTTATTAAAATTGTAACAAATTTATAATATGTAAAATAAATTTATAATAATTAACAAAATATATACTATAAATTATAAACCAAAAATAATATTATAACAATATATAAAATATATGTTTAAGCAAAATTAATTTACGTTTTAAAAAAAACAAATTATTAAACCAAATTTTAAATTAATAAAACAAATAATAGTAAAATATTATAACAATAAAATTATAATTATATAATTTTTAATATTAATTAAAATAACAAAAGCTTAATAATAAATAAATAAAATAATAATATAAATAAAAATAATTAAAATAAATAAATAATTAATTTAAAAGCTAAAAATATTTTATGTTATAACGGTTAACAAAAATAAATATATTAAAAAATAAAGTATAAAAATTTATAAATATAAAAACTTAAGCAAGCTTTATTTTTTTATAAATTATTAAGCAATTAAATATATTAATAAAGCTTAAAAACAATTTTCATTTATTTATAACTGTTAATAAAATTTTAATTATATATAACAATAAAATAGTTTTAAAAAAAACTGCAGCATTTTTTTTAATATTTTAAAATATAAAAAAAACTTATATTTAATATCACAAAAATATTTGAATATAATATTATTTTAAAGGTTTTTAATTATAAAAAAGCAATTTTAAAATAAATTAAAAAACTGGCTAATTATAGTAAAATATATTAAAAAAAATTAATTTTTAAAAAACTTTTAATATAAACATTAAATAATTTTATAAAATAAATTATGCAAATATATATTATAATTAAAAATTTTAAAATAATATTTAAAGCAAAATATTATTAAAATATAAAAATTACGGCAATATATTTAATAAAATATATAATTATTTTTTAAAAAAGCAATATTAAAAAAGTTTTTATTATATTATATAAATTAAAAATAGCTATAAAAGTTTAATAAATATATTAAAAAAAATCTAAAGAAAAAATTTATACGGCATTTAATATTATTAGCACAATTACCGGTGCTATAAATATTAAAAAAGCTTAAAAAAACGGCAAGCAATAATAAAAATTTTATATAAACTATAAAAATATAAATTTTAAAACGGTTAAATTTATAACGCTATTATTTAAAATTAACAATATAAAAAACAAATTAATGCAAATAAAATAATTTATAGCATTTATTTTATTTAGCATATATTATTAAACAAAAATAGCATTAAATAATAAATAAAAAACAGTATTTAAAATGCTATAAAAATTATTTAAATATTTAATAATAGTATTTAAGCTTATTAACGCACTAGTAATATTTTAATTATAAATTATAAACGCGGTATAAAAACTTATTAATATATTTATAATAATATATTTAAAAATATTTAAAGCGTTATAAAACATAAATTTTAAAATAAACTTTAAAAAAGGTAAATTTTATATATAAAAAGTTAATTTTTTTAAATTTATAATAATTTTAAAAAAAATGAAAAATTTAAACATTTAAAATTTTAGCAAAAAAAAATAAATTTATATTTAAATTAATAAATAATATAAAAATATTTGTTAATTTTATAAATTATATTTAAAAATTTATTAAAAGTTTTTAACACAGTTATTTAAAGGGGGTAAATTTAATATAAACCACTTATTTTACTAACTAAAGTTTACTAGCTTACTAGTTTAATATAAAAAAATTTACATCAAGGTTTTTATTTTTAGCAAAAATTTAACTAAAAACTTTTTTTTTAAATTATTAGTTATTTTACTTTATTATTTATACCAGTTTTTATTAAATAGTAAAGTAAACTATTAATTTTGCAACTTTTAGTTAACAGTTTTTTTATTTTTTTATTTTTTTTGCCGGTAATATTAAGTGCCCGGATTAGTTTTTTAACAGCTGCGCGCACCTAAAACTTTAACAAAATTATTACATTTAAAACTTTAGATTAATTTTTTAACAGCCGCAAGCTTTACGCCAAAATAAAATAATTTTGCAAAAAACGCCAGATTAATTTTTTAATAGCTGCGCCGCTATTTTAAGGTTATATCAATAAATTGCTTTCAAACGCTACAATTTACTTTAATTTTACGTTAAAACTACGCAAGTTAAAGATATTTTAACGCTAAGTTTACTTTAAATATCGACCGCTAAAATCGCAAATAAGTCAAAGTTATAATATTTTTATTTTTAGCACCTTTTTAAATAGCTGTGTTTACTTTTTGCAACACCACATTTAATTTTACTAAATAAAATTAACGTTTATAGTTTTACTGATTATTTTATTGCATATAAAATACTATTAAAAACACTATATTTTACTTTTTTTATTACGTTTTGTTTTTTTTTAATACGCTGTATACTTTTTTTAAACATTAAATAACTTTAGCAATTTTGCGTAAAAACTCTGCATTTTGTAAAATTAAAATTGTATAATAGTTAACCGATAAGTCTGTATATAAACTTTAACCGGCATATAAACTTTAAAGCTATTATACTTTATAAATTTATAATAAAATAACAAAACTATTGTAAATTTTAGTAGTAAATATTTAATATTAATATATTTTAAAAACACTTTTTCGATATTTTTTATATAAAATATTAAATTATTTTTATAGTTTATAATTTTACGCTAAAACTAATAGCCGCTAAAAAGCTATTATTAATCGGCAAAAATAAATTGCTATTAAAACCATTTATTTTTGTTAAAAAATGCTTTAAACAATTATATAACCTATTGCTTTTATATTTGTTTATATATTTAGCATTTTTGCTCGGGAAATTTTTTTTACCTAGCAAACCAAATGCTTTAAAAATAAAGCATATTTTAAATGCTATATAATTAAAATTTTTTTAGCTAAATTTATTTAAACCTTAGCTAAATATAGCTAAAGCAAGCTTGTTAAAACTTAAAAAAAAAAACCTGTTAAACGCGATATATTATATACTATAAATATAGCACTTAAAAAAATGCCCAATAAATCCGTTAAAAAAGCTTTAATTAAAAACAAAAAACTATTAATATATAATAAAACTTAAAGCTTTAAACAAAAAACTTTTTTTAAAATTTTAAAAAATTTAAAACAAAACTAAAATTTATAAAATTTTATTAAAAACAAGTTTAAATAGCAAAATTGTTAACAAAAAACAATTAAGAAAAATTTACAGCAAATAATTAATTAAGCTGCAAATAAAAAAAAATTAATGCTGTGCGCAAAAATATTATATCGTTAAACAAAAAAATTATTAAATTAAATAAAAATATTAAAGCTATTAATAAGCTATTTATTTTAATATATGCTTAAATGTAAAATTTAACTAAAAGCTTAGCAATATTAATAGCTTTAATTTTAAATATATTAGTTATTTAATTTTTAGCTTAAAACAAGCTAAATATAAGCAGCAAAAAATTTAGCCAGCTTTACTTATTAGCTAACTTTTTTAATATTAATAATTTGCGCTTTAGCTTTTATAAAAATAGCAAATAATACCGAAATATAAACGGAAGCATTTTTACTTGTAGTAACACATTAGTATTGCTGCCCGCAGCTAATATATAGCTAATATTGGCAGCACTGTTTGGCGCACCACTTGTTACTCCAGCAAACTAAACACGTTTTATTTTCGGTTAACCTATTATACCACAAAAAATACTTTTTAGCTTTAGCGCAACTTTGTAAAATATTAATTTAAATATCGCACGATTTTTTTTAACAGTTTAATTTAATAACGTAAAATAATTAGTAAAACATTAATTAATAACAGCTTAAAAATTTAACAACGCGTTAAAATTATTAAATATAAACAGTTTATTAAAATTTTTATTTAGTTATTAATAAGTTAACTAAGCAAAAAAAATATAAATTTTTAAAAACTGCAACTTTAATAATTTTAATAACAATTTAAACAACGGCAAAGCTTTAAATTTATTTTGTAATCCGCGCAATAATAATTTTAACCGCTAAGCTACACTTAAAGCTATAAGCTTTATATCAATTATTAATTATAGCAAAACAAATAAACTTAAAAAAATAAACGTAAAAATTTTCGACTTGGATTAATATAACGTTAAAAATATAAAAATAATAATAAATAAAAACAAATTAATTTTTATAAATATATATTATTTTATTAATTATATTAATTTATTTATAAAAAACGATAATATAAAAAAAACAATAAACAAACAAATTATAGTAATATTTTTTATGCTTTTAGCCGGAACAGCGGTTATATAGTAAAATAACAAATTTATTTTTAATTATCGCAAAAAAATAAAAATAAAAAGCTTAAAAAAACTTATAAAAAAACTTATAAACCGATTTTTTATATAATTATTACTAGCAATTAAAAAGTTTACTAACAAAAAACAAAATTTAAAGCTTAATAATATAAACCGGAATAAAGCAGCTATAATTATATTTATATAAAAAAAACTTTAATATGCAAAAGCAATAAAAATTTTAAACTAAAATAATAGTAATTAGCATAGCGTTATAATATAAGTTTAAAATATAATAAACTTAAATATTAAGCAATATTTTTTAGCTTTAAAATTAAGCTAAAAACTAATAAACTATATAATTTAAGTAACTAAAGCAAAGCTATTGCTGCGAACTGCAACATATTAAAAATATTTAAGCTAATTAAATTTTTGCTATAACTTTAAATATTTAAAAAACAAAAAAAACAAACGGCGCAACAAACGCGACAAAAAAAAAAAACTGCGACAAATCAGGCAAAAATAAAAACCAGCTTCAATAAAAATTAAAAAAAAAAGCATAAAAAAAGCAAAAAACGACGTACAAATAAATACGAAAAATATTAGCGCGATCGCAATCGCGCTTAAAATTAAGCTAATGCAGCAAAAAAAATAAACAATATTTTTAATAACAGTAATAGCGAACGATCGCACCACTTAAACTCCGACTTAAATTTTAGCTCCGACAAAAAATATATAATTATTAATTACAGTGTAATTTATTTATTTTGCAGTAAAACGTTTAACTTAAAAAAAAAAAAAGCGTTATATATATTATTGCTAATTTTAGCTTTTAAAATAAATCGGAAATATTTTTTTAATTAATAAATTATAACGCAAATATAAAAATTGTTATATAATATTTAGCTTTAAAAATAAGCTGTTTAAATATTTGCTAAATTGCTAAACAAACGATTATGCTTTTTTAGCAACGGAAAAAAACCCCGGCAGCGCAAATAATAAATGCGTTTTAATATTTACGGTTTAAAAAGCGCTACCGCGTTTATACAAATTTAACAAAGCAATAAATCAACAGTTAAACAATAAATATTTATTTTTTTAAATTATTGCACGAGAAAACTTTAATAGTATAAACATTAAAATTTGCTACAATATTAAATGAAAATAAAACTTAATTACTTTTAATTTTTTAAAGCATATTAAGCATATTATTAAATATTGCGAAAGCAAAATAAAAAACATCGGCAAAAAACATATTTAATATACGCAGTACGCTACAATAAAACTATATTACCTTAAAACAAATAAGCGCGGTAACTTTATTTTAATAAAAATTATTAAATTAGCCTAAGTGCACTTAAAAAACTGTAGTATATTTTTTTTCCTATAAACAAGCTTTTTTAACTCTTATAAAATAATTATTAATTTCGAGCAGCGCAATATTATTTTTGCCAACGCGAAAAATTTTCGCCAGAAATTCGATATATATTTTCGCATATACCCGTGCATTTATAAAATAACGCTACAGTATAATATTACGCTTCAGCTAAACAAAACTATAATAGCATTTTATATTTATAAGCTATTATTATTTAATTAAAACTTTAACTTTAAATTAAGCTAAAAAAATAATATAACTGTTATCGTTAAATTTATAACTTTGCACTAAATAATAATAATTAATTTATTACCGAAAACAAAAAATATACTAAAGGGCATAAAAATCGGCAAAATATAAAAGCAAAATAATAACAAACGCATTAAAGCAACATTATAAAAATTATGTTTAAAAGCAATACTGGTAGCAAAAACATTTATAGCACTAAACGCTGTTAAAAACGCAAAAGCAGCTAAAACATTAAATATAACTTTAACTACTTTAAATAATTATATAATAACACAAAGTATATATATACCGAATAATTTTAAAATATTATATTCGTTTGCAGTTAATTAAAATATTATAATAACCTTTATAATTAAGGCAATAATTAGCGGGGAAACAAACAAACCTTTTATAAACAATATTGCCGGCATTATTAATACACTAAACAATTTTAATATATTTTACAAAACAACCGTTAAAAATGTAATAAATTAACTAAAAAAACATAAAAACGCATTTAAAAGCACCTCGCTTATTAATATAATTTATTAAAATATTAAAACAAAAAGCCTTAATTTTTTTAAATTATAAAAGCTGGAAAATATTAAACCAAAAATACCCGAGGTTTATAATATTTTCGGAATTAAAAAACCAGCAAAACTTAGTAAAATTGTTTTATTAGGTAGCTAATCGGTTTATACCGGAAAAAACAAAATTTTAAACAAAATTACCTAGGTTATTAACGATATACTTAAAATTTAAAAAAATTAAAGCATTATCGACATTTTTAAAAAAAAAAACAAATAAAAATATTTTTAATCGATAATTAGCAAAATTATAAAGTTAAAAATTACGTTTACCTATTAAGTTATTAAAACAAAAAAATATTAAACGCAGTGTATAATAAGCTATATAAACAAAAACAAATAAAATAAGTTAATAAACCAACTTTTTTTGCTTACTTAATTTTTGTAGCAAAAAAATAGGTTAAAAAAATACTTGAAGTTTAACTAGTTTTAAACTTTTACTTGTTAAACAAAGTAGCAGTGCTAAATAATTATTTATTTTTATTTTAATCGAAAATTATTAGCGCAATCCGAGAAAAAGCATATATTATTTATATTAACGCTATAAAGTTTTTTTTTTAGTTAAAATATATCGTGATTACTAAAACCGCTTTATAGTTGTTAGTTTTTAAAAGCTTAAAAAATTTATAATAGCACTAATAAAATTTTATAATTTATTTGCTTATGCTTAGCGCTTTATAAACAAAAAAATTAAGTTATATAAAAATTTTTATAAAGCTTTTATTAATAATATAATTATTTTTTTAACATTAAAAAAAATTATATGCATTATTTTTACATTATTTTTATTTTATTTCGCAACAAAAATATTTTTTTTTCTAAAAAAAAGTTTTTTTTAAGTTATTTTTCTGTTTAATTACTTAAGTTTTAAGTAAATACACTTGGTATATTTATTACTAAAAAAAAGCTTGCTGCTTTTTAAGATTTAAAGTTTTTTAATTAATTAAGCGCATTTAAGCAGTACTTTGGTAGCAGCAGTTTTTTTCGCATTTTTCTCCTTTATTATGCGCAGTACGCAAATTTTTTATAACAAAAGAAAACAGCTTTTTTTAACGAAAAACGTAAGGTTAATTGCGTTATAAACAACAATTTAAATAAACGACAAGCTTACGTACGAAACACGCGCTTTATGTTTATAAAAAAAAATTAAAGTTATTTAAAGCAGTGCAAAAACTTATATGCAATCACAACACTATTTTTTATTATAATTTATATAAAACATTATTTATGCAAATAAATAAATTTTTAAAGCAAAGCTTTAGCGTTATGTTTTTTTATTTATGCAACGGATATAAATAAAAGCTAAGTAAAATTATACCTAGTATAAAAATACTTTTTGTTATGTTTTTTAATTGCTATTTTTTTAAGCAAAAATATATTATAGCTTTTTAAAGTTAAAAGTTGTTTACGTTATTTAAGCTTGCAAAAAGCTTTAAACTATAGTAAAAATATTACATAATTTAATGGTTATATTTATTAATTATTTAGCTATTAAAAATATTTTAAATCAAACAAATTTAAATATAAAATTAACAAACAAAGCTAATAAGCGTTTTATTAACGCCTTTATTTATTTGTTGCAATATAAACTATAAATATATTATTTTTTAAAATGTTTTAATTTTTTACTAAATGCATTTAGTCGCTTTAAAAATATTAAAAATAAAAAAAACAAAAACAAATAAATTAAGCGATTTAATAAAATTTTAGTTTTTAATAATATTTAGTTAACAAAAAAAATTTTACTAACACGCATAGTAACAACCGAAGCAATAATAAATAAAACCGTTTAAACCGAATTTATAGCTAATTATAACAAAAATTTTAAATATAACAAAATATTGCAAACATTACGTAATAATAACAAAAACGTTAACAACTTTTTTTAGCCTAGTTATTTTTTTGCAATTATAAAAAGTTTTATTTATAACGTTTATTGTTTAAATAAATATAAACTATATATATTAAACGTATAAATTGGTAAATTTTTTACTGCAGTATATAATAACAAGCACTATTTCGGTAGGAAATATATAATGCAAAACCTGGAACTTTATTTTATTTACTTTAAAATACGCAAAGTTATCGCTTATTTTAAATATTGCAATAGTTGCAAAATGTGCACCATAAGCCGCAAAAAACTATATAATAATTATTAACCTATTTAATTATAAAACGTAAAACTAATAAAAACTATCGCTATAAATTTTATTTTTAGTTTACCTAAAGTTTTTTTAATTAATACTTTATAGCAATTAAAAAAACATAACTATTATAACGCATTTATTATAATTATTTGCGTAACTTTTAAGCGGTTATTATTAATTTTAGGCAATATAAAATATACTGCAAAAAATTAGGCTATTATTTTAGCTAAACAGCTATTATTTTTTAATTAAAAAGTTTTAACAAATATTATTTCAAATTAAAATCGCAAATTTACGTTTAATTTTTAAAAAAAATTGTAAAAAACTTTCGGTGTAAAATTATTTATAATAACTACTTATTATTTATAAAAAAACGGTTTATTTAAACGCAAAAATCAAACCGTTAAAATTGCTTTATGTTATTATATTTTTAAATATCCCGAATTAAATTAAATAAACGTGCTGCTTTTACTGCAATAAAACCTAAACAGTATATACTCGAACTTAATTAAATTATCGGCGCACAAACAATTTTTCGGTTTTCGCTTACCCGGCTTTAACGATATTTTAACAAAAGTTAACACTACTAAATATAAAAACCTCCGATTTTTTAAAAAATATTTACGCAAAAACGCTAAATTAGCTATAAACTTTGCCGCAGCCCGCGCTAAATAATATTACGATCGAAAATATATTTTAATAAAATTTAATATAAATAACGAAATATATTTAAAACTATATAAAAAATATTATTTACCCGGATAACTTTTTAAAAAGTTTTTATACCAATATGCCAAACCTTAAAAAATTAAAAAATAAGTTAAGCAACTACCTTATAAATTTAATTTACTTAAAATATTTAATATTTATTCCGTTATTTTTATTGCTTATTTATTTTCTAGTAAACAAAGTAAAAATCTTTTTTACCGCTTTATATTTTTACCCGGTTTTATTTTTAATAATTAATTAAACCTTAAAAAAAAAAAGTTTTTCGAAATTAAAATTATTTTTAAGCATCATTTAAACCGTACTAAAATAAAATTTCAATATTTAGTTAAATAAAAAAATTATAAGCATAAAAACAACTAGTAGCGATCGGAATAGCAAATGCCAAACTTTATAAAATTAATTAAGAAATATTAGCAGCGCCAAAAAAATAAGCTAAACATCAAGGCTAAAAATAGTGCTTTATTTAAAAACGCCGTTATTTTAAAAATAACTAATATTCCTATAAAAAAAAACGAAATAAACCTCGCAAAATAATTAAAAAAAATTAATTAACTTATTTATATATTAGTTAAACAGTTAGTTAATATATCAAAAACAACAAGTTTTTTTTATGCCCCGGCATTTAACACAATTACTTAAAAAAAATAAGTTTAATATAAACCACCCACTTTATTAACTAAAGTTCACTAGCCCACTAGTTTAGTATAAAAAAGTTTACATAAGGGTTTTTATTTTTAGCAAAAATTTAACTAAAGATTTTTCCTTTAAATTATCAGTTATTTTACCTTACTATTTGTACTAGTTTTTACTAGTTTGAATAAATATGCAAAACTTTTTATAAATTTAATTAAAAAAAGTATAACTTTTAAAATAAAAAACAAAAAACAAAAATTTTTTAAAAAAAATTAAATTTTTAATTATAAGCAAATCGGTTTTAAAACTATTTAATTTTAATAAAAAATTTAAAATAAAAATTAACACTTACAAAGCGGCAATAAACAAATAACTAAGTTAACAAAACAAAAATAAAAATTATATTTAATAGCTTTTTTTTTAAAGAAATCTTTAAATTTAGCAGCATAATATATGCTACTAAATAAAAAGTTTATAATTATTATTAAAACATTTAAAAAATAAAAATATTATTTATATAAACTAAAAAAAACTAGTAGTAAAATATTTTAACTATAAAAATATTAAACAAACGATAAATTAAATAAATAAAAAAAATTTTCTAGTTTAATTTTATTATTATTTATATTAAAAAAAAATGTTAAAGCAAATATTTTAAGCTAATAAAACAATTTCTAAAAAAAGAAAAATCAAACATTTTTAAAAAAATAAAATAAAAATTAATAATATTAATTATATAAACTATAAATTATTTATATAAAAAATATCGGCAATTATTATAATTAAATATTATTATAACATTATTAATTAATTTAATATAAAAAAATTAAAATATAACGATATTATAAATTTATTATATTATAAAAATAAAATATAAATATTAGTAAAGTTAAAAAAAAAACTTGTTAAATTAACTTATAAATATTTATTTACGAAATATTTAAAAATATTTAAAATTATTTAAAAATTAAAAATTAAGCATTTTATTAAAAAAAAATAAAAAATATAATTAAAAAAATATTAATTAGGTATAATTTATGCAAAAAAAATAAAACATTGCAATATAAATTATATAAATTATTATAACCTAAAAAAATATTTAATAAAGCTTAAAAATTTATTACGTTTAATTTTATTATTAAACTGCTTAAATTAAAAAAATTAATAACAAAAATATTATATAATTTAATACTAGTTATTATAAAAAAACTTATAAAATATAAATAGTTTATTTTATATTTAAAATTAAATACAGCAAAAAATTTAGCTTATATAATAATTAAATATATTATTAATAAATATAAAATTTTAAAAAAAATAATCACCGATAAAAAAATAATTATAGCTTTTAAATTTTATTAATTATTAATAAAAATATTAAAAATTAAACATTATATATTTATAACTTATTATTTATAAATAAATAAATTAATAAAACGGTTAAATTAAATTTTAAAACAATATTTTTGTTATTACTTTAATAAATAACAAAATAATTAAGTTAAATTATTGCTAAAAGCAATATATATATATAATAATATTAATAATAAATTAATATAAATATTATTATTTAAAATAAATTATAAATTTAATATAAACCGATATAAAATAACAATTTAAAAAAATTTTGCATTTAACGTAAAAATATAAGCAAAAAAAATTATTAATTTATAATAAAAATTATAAAATAAACTAATATTTTTATAAAACCGGATATAAAAATATTATAATAAATATAAATTATTAAAGCTAATTTAAAAAAATAAAATAAAATATATTTTTTTAAAACATAATATTAAAATTAAATAATTTAATAATAAATTAAATTTTTTAAAATAAAAAAAATTATTTTAAAAATAAATTATCGATTTAAATTAGTTAAAAAAGCTAAAATATAATTAACATTTAAAAATGCTAAATATTAAATAAAACTAAAAATTAAATTAAATAAAAATATATATAATATTAAGAAAATTTTAAATTTACGTTAAAATAAAAAAAGATTATAAATATTTAATTAAATAAAAAAAAATTTATATAAAAAAACTATATAAAAACTTAAAAAAAATTTAAAAAATGCGATAAAAATAGTTAATTAGTTTTATTGCTAGCATTTAAACTAATTAATGGTAAAAAAACAAAATTAACCGTAAAAAATAAATTAAAAACGTTTTAATTAATTATAAAACTTATATTAAAAATATAAAAAAAATAACTTTTTATTTTTTAGCTTTTTGCTTAGCAGTTTTTATTTTGTTTAAAAATTTAAAACTTTTATAAAAATATTTGTTATGTTTATTTTTAAAAATATTGTTTTATTTTTTAAGCGTTTTAAACAAGCAAATTAAATAAAAATATTATTTTAAATGCGAAGCAAAGTTTTTTAAACTTGCTTAAAAAAGTTTGGCAAAAAATTTAGTTTGGTACGCGCAATTTTGCGTTTTTTATAAATATAGCGGCGCATTTTTATAATGCGTATTAAACTAGCAAAAACAAAAAACATTTTATATAAGCAACTATAACAAACATAAAAAAAGCAACAAAAACTACAAATTAAAACTTAAAAATATAAGCTGTTTAAAAAATTATAATAAATATATAAATTAAAAAAAATTTTAAACTTGTTAAAATAATTGTTTAAAATAATATATTTGCAAGCAAAACAAAATATAATAATTTAAAAAAAACAATAAAATAACTTAAAAAAAATTTACTAAAATTATTAAAAATAATAACCTTTAAAAAATAATATTATAAATTAATAGTAAGCGGCTTATTAGCAAAACTAAAATAACATAACAAAAAAGCGTTTAAGCAGCTATATTAAAAAAAAAGCTTAAATTTAACCAGGCATAAAGTTATATAATAATTTATTTTATTATTATTATTATTATAATTATTAAAAAAATAAGTTTGGTAAGCAGCATAACAAAAATAAGCAAACTTAAATAGGTTAAAAAAATAATTTATATAATAATAAATATTTTTTATATAATTAATTAGTTTTTATTTTACAATTTAATTTAAATATATAGCAATTTTTTAAAATAACTATATAAAAGTATTTTTAATAACTTTAATTTAAAATTTTACTATATAACGATAATTTTTTTAGTTATTATTTAACACGATTTTATTATAAAAAGCTTTAATTATATCACGTTAATATAAACTTAGGTTTATTATATTATATTTTTAAAGTTTTTATAAAATTTTTATTATTATTTCCCGTTTTATTTTAGTGTTTATAGCATTTATAACACTAATAATTATGCTAATAATATTAAACGCCGTATAAACTTTTTTCCTAAATTGTTTTTAATATATTTATTTAGCTTTTAAATTTATTTTTAAATTATTTAATATAATAAAAAAAATTTTAATACTGTTTTTTTTTAAATAAAATCTAATAATTTTATATTTTATGTTTAAATTTATTATTATATATTTTGCGAAATATATTGCTATAATTTTAAAATTTTAATAATATTTTATTATTAAATATTTCATTAAAATTTTTAATTATAATATATATTTGCATAAATTATTTATTATAATTATTTAATGTTTATATTAAAAACTTTTTAACGGTTTTTTTTTTCAACATATTTTATTAAAATTAGCTAATGTTTTAATTTATCTTAAAATTGCTGTTTTGCAGCTAAAATATTTTTAAAATAATATTATATTTAAATATTTTTGTAATGTTAAATATAAGTTTTTTTATATGTTTTAAAATATTAAAAAAAAATGTGGTAATTTTTTTTAAAATTATTTTATTATTATACGATATTAAGCTTTTATTAATAGTTATAAATAAATAAAAATTATTTTTAAACTTTATTAATATATATAATCGCTAAATAATTTATAAAAATATAAAATTTGCTTAAGCGTTTAAATTTTTAAATATTAATAGTTTATTTTTTTAACATATTAAATTAATTTTAATATATTTGCTTTTATTAGCTATTATAACATAAAACATTTTTAGTTTTTAAATTAATTATTAATTTATTATAATTATTTTGAAATATTTTTTAATTTTTTAACCGATGTTATTTATTTTAGCATTTTGTTTATTTGTTATTAAGTTTATACTATTTTAATTATTATTAAAAATTTAATAATTATAATTTCATTGTTATAATATTTTAGTTTTATTTGTTTTATTAATTTAAAGTTAATTTTAATAGTTTTTTTTTTAAACGTAAATTTGTTTTATTTAATTTATACTATATATTTTTTAAGTTTTTATAAATTTATTGCTTTTATTTAAGCATATATTTTATATATATTGTTATAATATTATTTTTGATTTATAATTTATAGCATATATTTTATTAGCTACTATAAATTTATTTTAATTATCGTAAATTTATTTTAGTTTTAATAAATAATTATTATTTTTTTATATTGCTTTTATAATAAAATTGCTATAATCCGTTATTATTTATTTGCTTTAAACACTATATATATTGTTATTTTTTTTAAATATATATTAAATATCGATAAATTATACAGTTTATTTAAAAACCATTTTTGTGTTGCTTATTTTTTAACTGTAATTTTTTTGGTTTTTTATGTTGCATTGTTTTATTATGGTAATATTTTGTAGTTATTAGCCGCATTGCTTTATTAAAGTTTTTATTAACGTTTATTTTAGTTTTTACAATAATAATATTATTATATATTTATATATTTTTTAAAAATAGCTATATTATATAGTTTTTTATAGCTTTAAAAATATTTGCGTTAGCGTTTTTTGCTTTTTATATTTAGCGTTTACGCTTTGTTAATTTTTCGCGCTAAATATATTTTTATTATGTAAATTTTTTTACAATATGTTTTATTTATTTTTATTTGGTTTAGTATTTATACTATTAATATATATAGTTTTATTTTTTTAAATATATATTTGTTTTAAGCTAAATTAACTTTTTAACCGGGATTTTATTTTGCAAAATTATAAATGTTTTATTTGTTTTTATAATATTTTTAACCAATTTAAATTTATAGTCACGCGTTGGTGGCCAGCCAAGCCCTGTCAACCCAACACTACGCTACACACACTACACCTGGCGCCACCTGGCGCACCCCCCACCGCACACATACATAACGCGTAGTTCTTAACCACTCCCATACATAGTTTTCTTTTTTTCTCATGCTTAGATTTCAGTACAATATACGCTGTTTTCGGAAGCCTTGCTTTCTTTGTAACGCCGAAGTACAACATTTATAATAATTATTATTGTTTATATTTATTTATTTTATATAGCTGTTATTTTTATTGCAATTAATTAAATCGCAAATATATTTCTTTAGTTTTACTTGTTTTAATTGCTTTGTTGCTAAATATATTAAATATATATATATATATATATATTTTTGTACGTGTTGCAACTAGGTAGATTTTTAATATATCGTTGCTAATTTAAGCTTTATTAATTGCTAATTTATAATATTGCGATTATTATTGCAAAAGCTTGCTTATACTTTTGCTTTTTTTTAACCTTTTTGCAATTTTTAACATAATGTTTTTTTTAATTGCAATTATAACATTTAACTTTGCTTAGGTTTTATTTTTTAATAATTATATTAAGCTTTATAAGTTTTAAATAAATTTTTATTGCTGTTAATTTTCAGTTTTTTTTTTATATATTTAATATTTAATTGTTTTAGTTTTACTGAAATTTTTAAAGTTATTATTTATATAAACAATTGTTAATTATAATTACTTTTGCAATATATTTTTTTAAATTGTTTAATTGTTTGTTTTAATATAATTTATTTTAAATTTTATTTTTAAATTTATTGTATAAAATTATTAACCTCATTTAAATGTAAAAATTATAAACCCGGTTTGCTATAAATTATTTATATAAATTATTAATAATTTTTAGTTAAAAAATTAAAAGTTTTTGTTTTATTTAATATATTGTTTTTAATTTTTTTTATTTTATATTTAATTATTTTTTTAATATTTTAACTAAGCGTAATAATTTAATTAAATTTTAACAAGCTTATAATTAAAAATACCAAGCGTTATAATTAATAAAATTAATTTTTTTAATTAATTGCTTTAAATTTTATATAAACTTAAAAAATATATAGCAATTAATTAATTTTAACAAATAAACTTTTATATATTTATTTATAAAAATTGTAAAAATTTTAATTAAAAAAATACTATATATATTTTTTAAATAATTAACCGCTTAAGCGTTTTTATATAAAAAATTATAAAAGTTTAAATTATTATAAAGTTAAACAATTTAATTTACGTATTTATTATTAAATTATTTATAAAAATTATTAAATTAAACTGCTAACTATTTATTTTTAACTAAGTTAATAAAACAGTTAATTTAAAAATTATATTAGCAGCAATAATTAAAATTATAATAATAAAAATAATTAATTTATAAATTTTAATAAAAGCTATTTAAAATTATATTTTATTTATTTAATTAATTATAAAAAATATAATTTAGCAAAAATATTAAAAAATGCTTTAATAAATTTATTTTAAAAAAATTAAGTTTAAAATATAATATATAAACTAATATGCAGTTTATTTTTAAGCAAAAGTTTTTAAACTTTTAAACATTAATAAAATATTTGCATTAAAAAAATTTTTAAATACTATTTATATATATATAGCGCTAAACTAAATATATTAACAGCTTGCTTAATTAATTTTAAATAAATAGCTAAAAAAAACTTTAATAAGTTTAAAGCAATACGGCTAAATATTTTAGGTTTTTTTTTAACAAAAAGTTTACGCAAAACAAATAAAAAAATGCTAAAACTTTTGCTAAATATAACAGTAAAGCAAAAAATTATTTAATATTATTACCGTTTAAACGCAATAAAAAAAATAGCTAAAATAAATTAAACTTAAAAATTTTTTGTTATTTTTGTTTAATTAATTTTAAATAAAAATATCGCTAAACTTTTAAAAAATATATATGCTTGCAAAAAGCGGTAATTAAATTTATAAACTATAAAATTAAATTAATATTGTATAAATAAATTTAAAATATTAATATTTATTATAAATTTAAAAATTAATAAAGCTTATATAACAAAATTGCTAAAAAAAAAACCTTTTTTAAATTTAACTTTAAAATAAAAAAGTTAAGCGATAAACTAAAAAATTATTGCTATTATAATTAATTTATTTTTAGTTAAAAAAATTTTAATTAATTTAGCGGTATATATAACGCTTAATATATTATTGCACCTGTTTTATCAATTTATAATTTTTAATAATTGTAATGCTTTATATTTAATTAATAATTTAGCTTTATTTAAACTAAGCTTATATATTTTTTCGAAAAATAAAAAATATATAAACTTTAATATTATAAGCTTTGCTATTATAAATAAAAATATTAAAATAATTAAAAGTATTTTAGCTAATGCTTAAAGTAAAAATATAAATTATTTTACTTTATAAAACGTAATATATATAAAAAAATTTTATATAAATATTATTTTAAATGCTTGTTTAAAAAACGTTAAAATTTAATATTGTAGCTTTAATTATTTTTTATGCTATAAAAAGTTAAAATTAAACATTTTGTTAAAATATTTTATTAAAAAAAATTTTAATTTTTTTTAAATATAAGTTTATTATTAACTATTTTAGCAAAAATTAAATAAATAATATTAATAAAAGCTAAAAAAATTTGTTAAATTTAGCAAAAATAATTATAATAATATATAAAGCTTATTTAAAACATATTTTAATAAAGCTACTAAAAAAAAAAATTTAAAAAACTTTAGCATAAAATATTAAAGCACTTAAAACTAAAAGCTACAAAAACCTTAATTTATAACGCTAAAAATATTAAAATAAAAAAAATGAAAACCATTAAATATAAAATATACGCTAAAACATATTTAAAAAATCGTATTTTACGCTATATTTTTAAAAAAAGCTTATTAAAACCGTTTTAAAAAATTTACTAAAATTTTTTCGATTACTTTAAAAAATATAATAAATTTAAATAAATGCTTGAGATTAAAAATAAATATAATAAAATAATTTATTGTTATAATTTAATTTAACAAATTAAAGCATAAATATTTAAAGCATTTTAGCACTTTAAGTATTAGGTAATACGGCAATATAAGCTTTTAATATGCAAAATATACAGCGATAATAAAAAAGCGGTAATTTTTAAGCCTAAAAATACTGCTTTTATATTTTAAGCGCGTGCTAAAAAGATAAAAATAAAGCTTTTACCTTTATATATAAAAAAGCTAGTCGGTAAAAAAAAAAGCAAATTAAAAAGTAATAGCAAAAGCTTAAAAAATGTTAACAAAAGCTAATTTACCGAATAAACTTTAGTTAAAAATTGTTTTAACAGCTATTAAGCTATATAATATAAGCTTAAGCTATATTTTTAATTTTTACGCTTTTTTAAAATGCTTTTAATATAATTTATATAAAATTTTCAATGGTATTTCTTTAATATAATTAGCAAAATAATTATTAATTTACGCTTTAATTTTAAAAGTATATATATTTATAAATATAAAACGTATTTAATTTAGCAAAATATGCTTGCAAGCCGCAAAAAGCAAGCTTATAAAATAAAGCCGTATGTTTACGTAAATTATTTGGTTAAATATAAAGCATTTAATTTATACCGCGTATAAGTTTTTAAATTAAATTAAATTATTATTACTTAAAATATATAGTTTAACAAAAGCTTTTTTTATAATAAAGCATTTAAAAAAGCGCTTAAAAAATTATAATTAATTTATTAAACGAAATAATTATTATTAAAAAACTTTTAAAACAATTTTAAAACAATATAAAAATATAAAAAAAGTATTTTTTTTACAAATAAAGCCGGCCGTTAATTAAATTAATAAATTTGAAAATGCTTTTAAATTTACCGATAAATTAATTAAAAATTAATCAAAAAATTTTAAATCGGGGGTAAAAATAGCTATAAACTTTTAAAACAATAGCTTAAAAAATTATAGTAATTAACTACGCAAATTTATAATTTTAAAAAAAAAGCTAAAGTTGGTGAAACAACCGGTAAAAATGTTTAAAAAATAATTTAAAGCAGTAAAACATTTAAATAAAAAGCTAAAATTAACTAAACAACAAAACAAATTATTTTAATTTCGTTAAAAAATATATTTAATTAATTTAAAAAAAAAACAATTAAAAAACTGTTAAAAAAAACCCAGCTAAAAATATTATAATAATAAGCGGGCAAAAAAATTAGCTAAACAAAAAACAAGCGATTTTAAATTATTTAAATATAAATAAAACAATTTAAACAAAACAGCAAAATTAACGGCAATATATTTAAAAAACTTATACAAATTATTTATAAACAATAAAAGCTAGCTAAAAAAATTTAAACAAAACTTTTAAAAATTTAAGCTAATTAAAATAATAAATATATTAAAACGTTCGCTATATTTATAATATTTATATATAAAAAGCAAAAAATTAACATTTTATATAATTATAATTAGTTATTTTTTTTAAATATTTATTTGCTAAATTAATAAAAAATAATTTATAAAAATAACTAAAAATATAAAATATTTTATGCTATATTTATAGCTGCTATAAATTAATATAAGCAAAAAAAGTTTAGCGTAATTTTATTATTAAATAAAATTTATAAAAATAATTTGCTAAAAATACTGTTTAAAAACTAAAAAAAACTAAAAAAATATTTTTTAAAAAAGCTGTTTAAATATAACGCTTAACAAAAAATCGCAAATTTAACTAAACATAAAGCATTATAAATTATTTTGCTTTATAAAGCAAATTATAAGCCGCGTTTATTAAAATAAATATTTATTTATAAATTTAATAAAAAAAGCTATTTATAAATTTGCAAAATATAAATAATAATTTAAAATAATTTTTAGTTTAAAAATATGTTTTAATTAATTTATGCTGCTATATTTGCAGCTAAAATTTTTTGCTTAATAATAGCTTTAGCATTTTAAAAAAATCAGAAAATTTAGCAATATAATATAATAAACGCGTTTTTTAACGCAAAAAAAAAATAACAAAATACTAATAACATATAAATTATTAACAAGCTTTAAGTAAAAAAACATAATAATATTGCTTAAAAAAACTTTATATAGTTTTTAAAATTTATTTTTTCTATGGTATAAAAAATTTGGGCTTATATTAAAAAAGCTTAAAATAATTTTTTTATTAAAAAAGCTATGCTTTTTTTATATAGCTCATCGTAATATATATATAATATTTTATATAAATAACTTTTTAGTTTTTTTTTAACAAAAAATATATAAAAATAGCTAAAAATATTATATAAAAAATTAAATTATACTATAATTTTAAAAAATAAAAAAAATTAAATAATTTTTAAAAATTAAAATGTTTAAAAATAATTAAGCTTATATAAAAACATTGCTTTACGATTAATCTATTAAAAAAATTATCCGTAAATATAACTTAGCTAACAATAGTTAAATATTAGTTATGCCGCTTTTTTATAAAAAACTTTTCGTTTATATAAAACAAAGTATTAAAGCTTAAAAAAAATGTTTTAAAAGCGCGTAAAATTTATTTTTTATTTTGCAATTATATTAAAGCTTAACGTAATATTTGCAGCAGCTTTATTATTAAAATTTTTAATAAATCTTAGCTTAAAGTATATAAAAGTGGCAAATTAAATTATATGCTATTTATACCATATTAAATATTTAAAAATTATTTATAGTTATGTTAATTAATATATATAAATATTTGTTATCGCAAATAATGCTTTATTTGCAAATAATAAAATAATTAAACGTTTATTATATAAGTTTATTATATTTTTGTTTAAAAATATAATTAATTAAAAAGTTACGCGCTAAAGCATAATATTTATTTTTATTATTAAAGGAAAAATTAACGCGTTTGGTATAACAAAAATAAAAATTATAGCTTTACGCAAATTATTTAAAAACGTTTAGTTAAAGCTTAGCTAAAAATAAAAAGTTTATTTAAATAACATTTAAGCGATTTATTTAATTATTAAAAAAACGAAAAAATTAGCACTTATTTGCACTATATAAATATATAAAATATATAAATAAAGCAAAAATATTGCAAAAAGTTTTTTAAAGTAAAATATTTAGCAACGCATAAAATGCTAGCTAACAAGCTTATTAAAAACTTATAAAAAATATAGTTTAAATATTTTAAAGCGCTTTTAAATTTATAAAACGCATATTATATAATAATAAATAAAGCGTATAACTAAACTAAACAATTTATTTAGGCTAAAAAAGTTATTAAAAAAAATTAATTTTAAGCGGGCCGGCTTTTTTTAAACTAACGTTTTATAATTTTAAACATTACGGGGTAAACCTTTAAAAAAAAGCGCAAAACGCATTTAATTAAGCTTAAAAAAAACAGCAAGCAGCTAAGCGTATATGCGCGCAACAATAGTAAAATTAACAATAATAACGGCAACAACTATTAAATTTAATGGTTTTTATAAATAACTTAAAAAAGCCTGTAAGGTTTAAATGAAAAAATTACCACATTACTTAAGCAAAGTAGCATATAAAGTGTGGCTAAGCTAGTGTGGCGTACATAACCCACACCTAGAAAATTTATAACTAAAAAAAATGCTTTAAATAAAACAAAAAAACTAAACATAATATAGCAATAAAATTATATTATTATTAAAAATTTAACAATTAAAAGTTTTATTATGTTTTATATTTAATTTAAAGCGATTTAAAAGCATTAAAGTAATAAAATCGCTATTATTTTTAAATTTTTAAATAATTTTGCCGCTGCGGCTTAAAGCTAAAACTTATAAAAATATATAGTTTTTAAAAATTAAGCTTTATAGTTTATAAAGCTAAAAGCGCTAACCTTTAAAAATTATTTTTTAGCAAATTTAAATATTAAGTTTAACAAAGCTATAGTTACCGATTTTACCGTATTAGCCCGAGCGCTTTTTAAGCTGCTAAATAAAAATATAATGCTTTTTTAAAGCATTATAATTTTTACCGAACTAAAATTGCCAATTTTTCCGAATAAATGCAAAAAACTATATATTTAAATTATAAGCTTATTTATATACGTATTATTTAAACTATCGATTAATAATATTATAACTTTAAAAAACTTAATATTATAGCTTATAAAATGTTTAACTTTAAATATAAATATAAATATAAATATAAATAATTTATAATAAATACCGCTAAAAAACTTATTAAAAACTTTACTAAGTAATTAAACAAATAGCTTTATAAAATTTTAAAATTTATTCGAAAAACATTAAACGCAAAAAAAAAATAAACGTTTTTAAATTTATTACCGATTTAAATAAAGCTTTTTAATATATATACTTAGCATAAGCTATTTTATTTTAAAATATTAATAGCTAAGCTATTATAAATAACACGTTAAATTACCAAACTTTGCCAAAAATTTACTATATTAAATATATTACGACTTACCGAAAAAATCCTTAAAAAAAGCTTTTTATATAGCAAAGTTTATAAATAAACAAGCAAAAATAAGCAAACTTTAAAGTTATATAAATAAAAAGCGTTTATGCTTAATTTGCTAAAATAAATAAGCTTATAATAAACGGATAAATTTTTTTTAACAAAATTATTAGCGAAAAAAAAGCTTTCGAAATATTTTTAATAAGCGTTTTTGCATAAATATTAAAACAAAAACTAAATAAGCTAATTTAAATATATTTAATTATGTAATATATAATAAACGCTATTTAGTTGCACTTGCTGATATGCTTTTTTAAAGCTTTGTTTTAAAACTTAGCAAATAAATATTTAAATTAAAAAAAAAAGCAAAAATAAAAATAGTTAGCAAAAAAAACGTTTAACAAGCGGTAAAAAAAGCGCAATATTAAAACTAAAAAAAAAAGTTAAGTTTAAAGTTTTTGCTAAATATTAACTAAAAAATTAATTAATAAAACTTTTTATAGTATATATAATAAGCCTGTTTTATATATTAAAAAAAATCGCTAAATTTTATATATTAAAAAATTGCGCTATAATAAATTTTAAGTTAAATATTTATATATTTAATTAAAACTAATAATTTTTAAATATAAAAAATATTAATTTAACAAATATAATATTTGTTAAAAACAATATATTTTTTATATAAAACTGAGAAAAATCGATATTAAAGCAATAAATTTTAAAAGCTTTATTATATATTGGTTATATAATAAAGCATACTGCTTAAATATAACTATAAATTTAATATTTTAATAAGTTTTAAATTAACTAAAAATTTATTAAAATAATATATTTAAATTTAATTAATTAAAATACCGATAAATAAAGCTTTTATATTTATTAATTTATATATATAAATAATACGTTATAAAAAAAATATACCTGCAAAAATTACCGAACGAACTTTTTATATATAGCAAAATTTTTTAAATTTTTATATTAAAAAATCGAAATTTAAAGCAAGCTTGTATTGCTAGCATTAGCAGCTTAAATATATAAAGCTAAAACTTTTTAAACAGTTATTTTTTTATAACAAAAAAATAACAAAATTTAAACAGCCGGATATATAGCATATAACAAATTAAAAGCTTGCTATTATATAATATAAAACGCTTGCTTAAAAATTATTAAAACTAACAATTAATCAGTAATTAATTTTAATAAATTTAACAATTTTTCCGACGGTAATAAAAAACTTTAAAAAATTATATTTATTATAAACCGATATTTAAAATTATTATGCCGATAATAAACGCGTTAATATTATTTAAACAAATTTTAAAAATTATATTATATATATGGACTTTGATTTTAAAACTAAAATAAAAATAATAAAGTGCAATAACGAAATATTAAACATTAAATAAAATATTTTAAAATTTGCCGATTTTTTTTACCGCGTTTACAGCATTAAAATAAATCTTTATATATATATATATATAAAGTTTTAACAGTAGCGCTAAAAAAATAAAAGCTATTATTAAATATTAAGCAAGCTTAATAAAAAATAATTATAAGATTTTAATGTTTTTATAGCTAAAAATAATATAAAAAGCGGTATATTTATATAACTATATACTAAAAAAAATAAATAAGTAGCAAACTTTTTAAAAAAAACTTTACTTATATTTTAATAATTTATATAGTATAATTAGCTATAAACAAAGGTTATTTATAGCATATTTATAAATATATAGCTATATAGCGTTTGCTATAATTATTAAAGCTAAATTACGAAAAAAAAAGCGCTAAAAACTCGATTTAAAAACTTAAATAAAATATTTAATAAATTATTAATTTATTAACATTTATTAAATTTAGTTATTTTAAAAAGAATTAAGTTATTATTACTAAAAATATTATTTTTAACAAAAACGAATTTTTTAATAAAAATAAAAACAATTTTTAAAACAATTTTTTTAAAATAAGCCGAAAAAAATATAAAGCGCTACTAAATAAAATAAATTATTAAGCAGCCGCTAAAATAAAAAAAAATAACTTAAAAATAAAAAAATAACAAACTTTTTAATATAATATTTAAAAGCGCGGTTAAAAATATTAACAAAGTTAAAAATAAAAAAAATTTAATTAAAAACAAGCTTATAAAATAAAACTAAAAAAAGCTCGGCAAAAACAATTATTTAATCATAAACTTAACTTTTAAGCTATAAATATTAACGCTATTAAAGTTTTTAAAAGCAATATTGCTAAATTTAATTATAACTAGTTTATAATTATTAAATTTAAGCTTAAAAAGCAATTTTTTTAAACTTATAGCACTAAATTATTTTAATTTAGCATTTATAAATTTTTTTTAAAATAAATAATTTGCTTTAACGCAGCAAAATTATATAAAAATATGCTAATTAACAAAAAAAAGCATATTAAAAGCTAAGCGTAATAAATTGCTAAAAGTTTTTAAAAAATTTCACAGCAACTAATTATAACTATTAAATTTTATTAAAAGCTTTGCTGCTAAAAAAAAAAGCTTTTAATAAAGTTTATTATATATTTTGCAATTAATTATAGCTATTAAATTTTAATAACGGTAAAATAGCAAACTATAATAGTAAAATATAACTATTAAACTTGAATTACTTTATTAATAAAAAAAAAGCTTTTAAGCTAGCTAACAAGCATTTAAAAGCTTAAAAAATAATTATAACAGCAAAACACAGCTAATAAATTTTAAACACTTTATTAATAAAAAAAAAAGCTTTTAAAATAGCTAATAAGCATTTAAAAGCTCGAAAAAATAATTATAACAGCAAAATATAACTCTTAAATTTTAAACCCCTTGTTAATAAAAAAAAAGCTTTTAAGCTAGCTAATAAATTTTTAAAAGCTTAAAAAAATAACAAATATATATATTAAAAAAATAAAGCTTTTAAGCATATTAATAAATATTTAAAAGTTTATTTATTTAAATTTTTTCAAAAAAAAATATATATATATAAATAAAATTTATTTATTAAAAATTATTTTTAAAAAATTAAACATATTTATTTATAAAGCTATAAAAAATAAAAATTTAAAAAAATTACTTAAAAATTGTTATAAAAAAGCTTACTTTAAATTATATATAAATTTATATATACAAATTTAATAAATATAAATATTACAATAAAAATTAAGCCCGGCTAATAATATAAAAAAATTAACAGCTTAACAACAAAAAAAAATATTTATATTAACACTTTAGCAAATAAATTTTTTAAAACGTTAATAATTATTGCAGCTAAATTTAACTTTAAACTAAAATAATATAATGCTATAAATATTTTTATTAACGTTAAATTAAACAAAAAAATTTATATGCAAATATTACTTAATTATTAAAAGCTAAATATTATTTTCAAGCTATTGCAAGCTTTATATAAACTATAAAAATTACGTTTATTATAGCAAAAACAACTTTTTAAATTATTAAAAAAAATAAATTTTTTACCGATATTTTACAAATTTTACTATTATTTTCATTAAAAAATGCTATTATTAATATACGTTAACAATATTATATTAATTTACAATAAAAAAAACTTAAAAATTAGCCGATAAAATAATTGTTAGCTTAAAACAATAATATAATTTAACGGGTAAAAATAATTTATAATAATTTTTAAAAATATAAATAATTTAAAATTAAGCTAAACAGTTATTATGGCTTTTTTAAGCTTTATATATTAAAAAAATCGCTAAAAATGCAAAATATTATTTTTATTATTTATATAAGCACGCTAATACAAGCAATAAAATTTTTCCCGTATAAAAAAAAGCATTACTAAAAAATATTTACCGGTATTAATAAACTACCGGCTTTGTTTTATATATTGCAATAATTATTTGCTTAAATATAGCGTTTAAAACTTTAAAATTAGCTTAATTTAACTATAATTCTTTTAAGCATTATAAAGCAGCTAACCAGCTTTTTACCTATTTATTATTTATTTAAAAATATATATCGCAATTTGAAAATAAAAATAATTTTATAATAATTAGCAATATTTTTTTTGCAAATAATACGCTAAATAAAAAAAGCTTTTAAATTTATATTATAAAATTTTTCGAAAAAATTATTAAATAGCAATTAAACAAATAAAATATAGTTATTATTTTTATTATTAAAGCTAAATTTTTTGCTTTAGCATAAGCAGCTAAAAAAGTTATATATATAAACCAATTTATTAACAAGCTAAAAATAATGTTAAAAAATTAGCATATTTTAATATTATGCAATAATTAGCAAATTATAAGCTTAATTATTAAAAAAATAGCTTTGCTATATATTAAATTACGTTATGTTAATATTTATAACTATTTATTATGCTAAAAAATTAAAAATAAAATTATTTTAATAAAATATATATTTATTAATAATATAATCGCTAATAAATTAACAAAAGCTTTACCGGCATAAAAATAAAATATATTTTTTAACAAGTTTAAATTAATTAAATTGTTAAAAAATAATAAAACAGTTTTAAACTTATTTTTATTTTTTAATAAGCTTAAAAATAAGCTAATTAACACAAAGAATTTTTAAATAAATATTTAAAATATAAAAATTAAAAAATAAATTAAAAGTTATAAATTATAAAAAATAAAAATAAAAAACTTTTTAATTGTTTAAAAATTATTTAAATTAAAAAAAACTTTTAAATTAATTATTTTAAAAAGCTATAAATTAATTATTTTAAAAAACTATAAATTTGTTAATTAAATAATTAAAGCTTAATTTTTTTTTTGTTTATTTTAATTAAATTTAAAAATATATAAATTATAGTTTATAATATTTAAATGCGCGCTTATAACGCATTAATAATAAAAGCGTTATATAAAGCGCAAATAGCATAGCAAATATTAACTAGCTTATTATTTATTAGTTAATCAATATATAATGCAAATATAATAAATAAATATATTTATAAAAACTTATAGAAATATTTTAAAATATATTATTAATAATAATTTTTATTTTTTATAATTTTAAAATATTTGTTAATAAAATAATTTTAAGAAACGGTTTTTATATAGCAAAAATCAATTATTTTTTTTAAAAAATTTTTAAATAACTGGTTAGCTGTAATAATAAAATTAAATATGCAAGCTATTTGCTAAAACAAAAGCTAAAAATAAAGCGGCAGTAAAAATAGCAGCAAAAATAGCAGCGCGTAATAAAAATATTAACAGCAGCATAAATAATATAATAATTATTTATTTAAAAGCAACAATAAAAATATTAAATAAATTTAGCAAAAAATTATTTAGCAAAAATATAATATTAGTAATAATAACGCTAAAGCATATTTTATACAAAAATATAATAAAAGCAACAAAAATGCAAACAGTTAAAACATAAGCAAATAAAACATAATTAAAAAATTTAATTATAATTAAGCATAAGCATAAATATAGCAGCAAACAAACTAAAGGATTTTTATTGCTAAAAAATAAATTAAACAAATTAGCAAATATATTAATATTATATTATAAATTTTTATAAACAATATTTATAAAAAAACGCATATAATATAATAATAATAATAATATATATAGTTTAAATGTATTATTTTAAATTAGCAATTTTTGCAATTAAATATAAAAAATTTTAAACTGTAAAATTATTATATTAAATATAAATATTTTTATAGTTTAATTATTATTAAATTAATCTTGATTTCTTTTTTATATATTTTGCAAAAATATATATATGCAAGCAAAATTTTAAATATTTATAAAAATAATATTATTAATGTGACGGCTTAAGTGGCTAGGTTGGCTGTTAAGCTATTATAATAAAGGTACGTACTGGAAAACTGGTACCTAGGTGGTTTATGCGTAGCTTTACTGCATACCTTACACAATATGTATACAAGGCTTGGTAATTCGCATACTAAATACTTTTTGTTTTTTGTTTTTTTTAAGTAGTTTATTTTATAAAAATATTAAATATAGTTAATTGCAACCCATACTGTTTTTATTAACGCCGTGATAATAAGCTATTTTATTTTTTTTCGTTTTAAAAAACATTAAATATTTACTTTAATTTTAACACCGATATTTAATATTAAAACTTAATATTTAATATTAACACTAATAAACATAATACCGCGTACTAACGAAGCAGCTATTAAAGCCTTTAAAAAAATACGCTTTGCAAACCGTATTTTTAGCTAACTTAGCGCTAATACTTATAAGTTTTTTTAAAAAAGCTAGTTAAAACAAACGTTTTAACAATTTTTTTTAACAGCTAAAGTTTATTGCTAAAAAGCAAAAACTTTTATTGCCGGCAAATCCGATAATAAGCAAAAAAACTTTAAATTTACTCAAAAAAAAATTTTTAACTATGCTTATTTTTTTAAGCACACATATATTAAGAAATTTTTAAATTATCACAAAGTTTTAATAATTTAAAACTATTTAGCTAAATTTTAAAACCGCGTTTATAAACTAGTGCTTTGTTATATAAAAAAATTAAAGCTTGCTATATATTTTATTGCTTGTATTAAAATCGGCAAAGTGAAACTTTTTAAATAAAATAAGTTATTAATAAAAAAGCAGTTTTTTTAGCTTATTATTAACAAACTTTAAGTCGTATAAAAAAAGTTTAAAATATATAGCTTTGTTGCAACGGCATTTAAAACTATAGTTAACAATACTAATTTTATTTTCAAAATATATAGCAATAATATTAAAAAACTAGTTTTTTAAATTTATCGTTTAAGCAAATAAACATAAGCTTTAAGCTTAGCAGCAAAAAAACAATAAGCACGCAAAAAAAAAAATTTTTTCAAAAAAATTTGCTTTTTGTTTAAAAAAATATAAAAAAACCGCGAAACAGTTTTTTGCTGAAAACTAAAAATTAAAAGTTAATAATACATTATTAAAAAATAAAATTATCGCTTTAATGCAGCAGTTTAAAAAAAAAAAAATAGCTTAAGCTTTTTTAGCTTTTTTTATTGTTTAACACCATTTATAAAAAGTTATTTTTAATTATAACATTTAATGTTAAAAATAAACGCTTTGCAAAAATAAACAATTTTTTTATTTTTATCGATAAATTTTTAACGCTTAGCAAAACTAAAATAAAATATAAGCATTAAATTTAACTGCTAAAAAACAAGCTTTATAAAAATTATAATTATTTTATAAATAAAAACGACAAAATTATTTATATCGTCGGTTGTATAAGCAATTACGCTGTTAATGCTATTTTTTTTTTTTACGAAAACCAACGAAAATAATACTTGTAATTTTTTGCTAATAACTGCTAAAGCAATTTTTGAGCATTTGCATTAACAATACTATAATTTTACGGAGTATAAAAAAGCTTGTTTGCATTACAAAAATAAATTAAATATAAAAATAATTAATAAATTTACCTTTTATAAAATTAAGTTTGCTAAATAAAAAAGCTTAGCTCGCATTAATTAAAAAAATTATAAACGTAATATATATAAAAAACTGCTTAAATATTTTAATAAAGCAAGTTTAATTTAAGCTAAAAATTTAAAAATTAATTTTAATGCTTTTTGCAAACATATTTAAATATATAATTATTAGCAGCAAAAAAACTTTATTACTATTTAATTGCGTTATAAAAAAGCCTTTAGTATTGCGAAATTATTGTTACCTAGCTTAACTTTTGCTAAGCCGCTTATAACTTTAGCTTTTTTATACCTTTTTTGTTAAAGCATAGCTAAATTAAACAATAGTAATAGCAAAAGCGGTTTTTTGCTTTATTATAATATTTTTGTTATAAAACAAGCATAAAGCAAACGCTCGGTATATATTAAACCAAACTTTAAATAAGCTAAATTTTTTATTGCTAAAAAATAATGCTTTATTTATTATAAATTTAAACATTGCAATAATAATTGCTTTAATAAAAATAAGTATAAATAATTTAATTTTATTTATATTAGCGCTATTATAGCTAAAGCTATAAAGCTTAAATATTAGCAATTAAAAAATAATGCTTAAAATAACTAAACTTTTTTTTTAGGCGTACTGTAATATTAGCACTAAAAATAAATAAATGCAAATAAATTTTATATAATTTTTTGCGAGAATTTTTAAAAAAAAACTTTTTTTTTATAAATTATACTATAGCAAACAATAAATTTATATTAACCGTAAAGTTTTTTGCTAACATAAAAACAAATATATATATTTTTATTAGCATAAACTTTGCTATTAAAATAATAAAATATTTTAAAGCTAAAAAGTTTACCGGATTTGCTTTAGCAAAAATAGCCGGCTACAATAAAAAAGTAATATAAATTATCGATATAGCATTATACGCGCATTTTTAAATTTAAAAAAAAACTGTACTAAATGTACTATTTTTAGTAGCTAATATAAAATATAACGTAATAATCGGAAAAAAAATTTTCGATTATTACGATATATTAATAAACAATTATTAAAAACAATTTTTTTTTTTTAGCGATTAAAAAATTAATTATTGTTTGCATAACATTTTAATAAATAAAGCTGGTAAATTATTGCGAAAACTAAAGTACCAAGCAAATATAAAGCAATAAAAACAAATAATAAATTTAAAAAATAAACGCCGGTATAACGGTTATATAAGCTAAAAATGTTATATTTAAACGAGATTAATAGCAAACTAATTTATTGCTAAATTAAATACCGCTAATTAAAAATAACAAAAGTTTAACCATTTATTTTTAAAAAAAGCAAAAAAAAAATTGCGCTATATGCTAAAATATATTGCTACGCTAAAATAGCTATTAACATATAATATAATTTTAAAGCTATTTTATTTTATTTTAACTATAATTTTCCGATTTTTACAAAAAAACTTAAATTTAAAATTAAACTATATTAAATAAAGGTATAAACGCATAAAAAAAATTTTCGATAAAAAAAATTACATATTTTTATTTAATAGTTTTTTATATATAAAAATGGCAAACCGTTTAAAAAAAAAAAACCTTACTAAAAAACGCACAAAAAGTTTATACGTTATAACAAAACGCAATCAATTAATATAAAAAAAAAACTTAAAATCGCTATAATTAGCGCTGCCGCTTTTAATTTAATTACAAAATAAAATAATATTATTTATAGCGTTATAACACTGTATAAATTAAATCGGTATATTAAAAATAAAAACGCAAAATATAGCTAAAATATATTTTTCGATAACAAAAAAAAATTAAAAAAAACTATAAAACAATTGGTATTAAAACAATATTATAATTATTTTAACATATTTAGTAAAACATTATTTAATAAATTAGCTTTGCATAAATTCAAACTAAATTATTGCTTAATATTTAACGGAAATTTTAAATTTTTAAGATATAATTTTTTATACAAAATGTCTTTAAAAAAAGCAAAAGCTTGTCGCAAATATATATATGAAAATTTCGCCAAAAATTTTATTAAACTTATTAATGCTTTATAAGCAGCATTTATATTGCTCGCCTAAAAAGTTAACAGCAATTTGCAAATATACGTTAATTATTGTAAACTAAACGTATTAACATAAAAACACAAATATTTTTTTTTTAATAAATAAAACTTTAATACGTTTATTTAAAGCTAAAATATACACTAAAATTAATATTTAACAAGCATTTTACCGTATTTGCATAGCAAAAAAAATAAACTTTTAACAGCTTTTTAAACAAAATATAGCGTTTATTAATACAAAATGCTATTATTTAGCTTAACTAATAGCTTATTTATTTTTTAACGTTTTATTAATAATATGCTAAAAAATTATTTTAATATATTTTGTACTGTATATTTAAATAATATTTTAATTTATTTTAATAATATAGCAAAATATAAACAATATATAAATAAAGTTTTAAAATAACAGCGCGAAACAAAGCTATAAATTAATTTTAAAAAATATAAATTTTTTGTTATAAAAATTAAATTTTTAAAGTTTATTGTTAGTATTAAAAATATTTAAATAAACTTAAATAAAGCTAAAGTTGTTTATAATTAGCAGCTATTTATATAAAAAAAAAAAGCTTAATTGTTAAAAATATAATCGTTTTTTAGCTTTTGCAATTTTTACAAACGGTTTATAAAAAAATACAGCTATATTGCAAAGCTTTTAAACTTTTTAACTAGCGCCGGGGCATCGCTAAAATAAACCGGAAAATGTTAAAATGCGTTTAACACTTTTAAAATAACGCTAACGTTTTTACTAATATTACAACATTTTTTATTTAACAGTAAAATTAAAATAAAAACTAACGTTTTTAACGGCGTAGCGTTTAAAGTTTTGTTTTAAAAAAACAATTTTAAAAACTTGTAAAAACTAATCGCATATTATTTTAAAACTTTAAAAAAAGATAAATTAAATTACGGTATTTATAATAAAAAAATGTTTACAGTTATTAAAAAATTAATAGTTTAGCAATTTAAATTAATTAAATTGCAGCCGCTAAAACTATTTACAATAATTATTAATTATAAAGTATTAAAGTATTTTGCTGTAAAACAGGTGCTAAATTTTTAACAAGTTAATTAAGCAAAATTAATTTTGCATTATAATTTTGTGATTATTTATCGCTTAAAATTAAAAAATACTGTTGTAAATATACTGTTTTGCTTTGCAAAAAATATAAAAATACAAAAGCAAAAATAAAATAAGCAATAAATAATAGTTTTGCTAAAACTTTTTATATTAGTTTTTGAAAACATGCTATTAATTTGCGCGCTAAGCAACATATTATTGTTACCGCTATTTAAAATTATATTAACGAATATAATATTAAAAGCTAATTAAAAAAATATTAACTTTAATAAATATTAAATTAAAGTTTAAGCTAAAAAAAACCTAAATTTTATAATACTAAAAAATTTATTACTTTATAAAAAAAAATTAGTTATACTAAACGTAAATTATTTTTATACTTAATTAATAAAAAAAATTTACGGGCGTTTTGCTACAGCACACCTGGGGAAAAAAAAAACATGTCGCTTAGTTACTAAAAAATACTGGTAAAATAGCATATATTTAAATATTAATCGTTATATTGCTAACTGCTTTTGCTAAATAGCTAAAGTTTTTTAAAATAAAATACCCGGCAAATTAACGCTATTTGCGGTGCTTAACTAAATATAGCAACACTTAGTTATTAATTTTAAAAGCTTTTTTGCTAACAAGTATAAATATAATATAACATTTTATATAATAAATCGATTAACTAAAATTATATAAATTATAGCATATAAAAATATTATAATTACCCGATAAACAGCCGAAATATATTATTAAAAGCTTTACCGTGTATTCGGTTAGCTAAAATTGTTTACTAGCAACAAAAGTTTTTAATTTATTTTAAATTTTATTAACGAACTATTAAAAATATATAAAATTAAGCTAAACTTTTTATTAGCCGGTTATTATTAAACAATTAAATAAATTAAAATTATATATTAATTATTTTTAACGCAAATAGTTTAAATATTTGCTAGCAATAAATGCTATATAAGTTTTATTACTTTACGACTTTTTCGGAAAAATATTTTTTTATAAAATTTTTATAAACAAGCGCATATAAATAACTTTTAACTAAAAAGCTTAATTAAAAAACTTATATAATAAATATTTAAAAAAATAGCTTTTTTGTAAAAAAGCTTAAATATTTGCATAGTAAATTTAAAAAGCTGTTTTTAAAGCAAAAAAATTTATGCAAAACTTTTAAAATTAAATAACTATTTAAGCAAATAAATAAAAAGGTAAACTAAATTTTAATATAAATAATTAAATATATATTTTTCGTAAAAAAAATAAACGAATAAATTAACTAAGCAATAAATTTAATTACTCGTTTATTTATAAATTATATTAAATAATCGCGATTAAACTATATAATTTAAATATTTTTAAACTCGATTTTTTTAGTATATAAAAAAGCAGCCGCTAGTTTTACGCTAACCGCTTAAAAGAATATTTAAATAATTTATTTCTCGGTTAAAATTATATTCGCCCGGAAAAAAAAATAATTAACCTTATAATTAGTAAAAAAAAATAAAAAGTAAAAAAAATTTTGTTATTACAATTATATTATCGCAAGCTATTTTATAAAGTCGCTTAAAAAAGCTAAAAATACGATAATAAATAATATTTTGCACAAAATTTAAAAAATGCAGCATTAAAATTAAAAAAATATTATAACGCTAATTTAAAAAAACTTAATTTACTTAAGCAATTAAATAAATAAATATTTGCTGCAAAAAAAAAATAAATTTAATTTTTTACACAAAAATAATAATAAAGCAATTATATCGCAAAAAAAAAAAAATACGCGCTAAATTTAAATAACAATTATATTAACAGGCCGAATAAATAACAATTAATTAATAGCTTAGCAAAAAAGTGCTAAAAAATAACAGTTTTTAATCGGTAAAACGCTAGGTTATTTAAAAATATTTATTTTTTGCTTAAAAGTGCTAATTAAACTGTTCGGTTTTTATACTGCGCAAATATTTTTTTTTTCTTAATAAATTTAAAACAAGTTTTTTTGTACCGGGGGGGTTATAACGGCCTAAGGGGCTAGGTGAGCTGTTAAGCTATTATAATAAAAATACGTACTAGAAAATGTTAGATTTTTTAGTGGTAGTGTGATTTTGTTGCTGTATTTTGTCTGGCTTTTTCCGTTTTATTTTGAGGCATTTTTTTTAGTTATAGCTTTTTTAGGTATAGGTATATACGTTACACTAGCTTAGCTACACTTTGTATGCCACTTTACTTAAATAATATAGTAATTTTTTTATTTAAGCTTTATAAGTTTTTTTTAAATTGCTTATAAAAACTATTAAATTTAATATATTTTTTAAATAAAATTATTTTAATAAGTTAATTTAAATATAGCGTAATTATTTTTAGGGCCCTTTACATGCGTATATATAAATAGCGCGTAAGTGTTGTTATAATGCGCTAAAAATAATAGCAATTTATATGCGTATATATATAAAATACGTAAATAATATTTATAATTTGTTGCTATATAATTTAATAAATGTGCTTTGCAGTAATAAATATAAATTTATATAAATATATATAAAAAGCTTATTTATTAATATTTTTTAGTTTTAATAATATTGTTTTTATAAATATTTAAAATTTTGCTTAAATATGCGCATTTTCGCAAAATATACAAAAAAAAATTAATATTAATATATTAATAATTAAAATTATATAAACAATTATTTTTGGTATAATAATTTAACTATTTAAAGCTTTTTATGCTTAATTGCAAAAATTGCTAATTTAAAGTAGCACGTTTAAATTATATATGCTGCTGCTGTTATTATATTGCGCGCGTTTTTTTTATAAATATTGCTTACAAAAATTTATAGTATAATATTAATATATTTGTTAATTTGTTTAATTTATTTTTTAGCAACAAAAATATTTTGGCTTGCTTGTTGCCGCGTTTGCGTTTACGCTTAATTATAATAAAGCTTTTTAGCTGCTTTTTGTTTGCTTATATTTTAGCTGTTTGTGTTTTTGCTGCTTTTATTATATTTTTGCGTAAAGCGCACTTGAGCGCTGCTATTATTAATGCTACATTTTTGCTAAATAATTTTTGCTAAATTTGTTTAACATTTTTATTATTGTTTTTAAGTAAATAATTATTATATCGCTTGTTTTGTTGCCGGTATTTTTGCTATATGCTGCTATTTTTGCTGCTGTTTTTACTGCCGCTTTGTTTTCGGCTTTTGTTTTAGCAAGTAGCCTATATGTTTGCTTTTGCTGCCGCGGCCGACCGGTTTTTTTAAAAGTTTAAAAAAAAAAAAAAATTTTTTGCGCTATATATAAAACGCTTTTTAAAGCCGCTTTACCGGCAAATATTTTAAAATTATAAAAAATAAAAACTATTATTAGCGATATATTTTAAAGCATTTTTATAAACTTTTATAAATTTATTTATTTATTATAATTGCGTTATATATTAGCTAGCTAATAAATAATAAGCCTGTTAATATTTGCTATATTATTTGCGTTTTGCGCGATATTTTTGTTGCTGGTGCGCTTTAAGCGCATATTTAAGCACTGTAAATTATAGTTTATATATTTTTAAATTTAACCGGAATAAAAAAAAAAAAAAAAATTTTAGCTATTTAAATAACAAGCTTACAGTTTTTTAAAATAGTTAATTTATAACTTTTTAAAATAATTAATTAATAGTTTTTTAAAATAATTAATTTAATAGTTTTTTTTAGTTTAAATAACTTTTAAACAATTAAAAAAAAATTTATTTTTATTTTTTATAATTTTTATATTAAACTTATAATTTATAATTTATAATTTATTTTTTAACTTTTATATTTTAAATATTTATTTAAAAAAAATTTTGCTAATTAGCTTGTTTTTAAACTTATTAAAAAATAAAAATAAGCTTAAAATTATTTTATTATTTTTTAACAGCTTAATTAATTTAAACTAGTTAAAAAATATATTTTATTTTTGCGTTAGTAAAATTTTTGTTAATTTGTTAGCAATTATATCGTTAATAAATATATATTTTATTAAAATTGTTTTATTTTTAATTTTTTAGCGTAGCTAGTAGTTATAAATATTAATATAACGTAATTTAATATATAGCAAAGCTATTTTTTTAGTAACTAAATTTATAATTTGCTGGTTATTGCATAGTATTTAAATATGCTAATTTTTTAATATAATTTTTAGCTTATTAATAAATTAGTTTATATATATAGCTTTTTTAGCTATTTATGCTAAAACAAAAAGTTTAGCTTAAATAATAAAAATAATAACTATATTTTATTTATTTAATTGCTATTTAATAACTTTTTTAAAAAGCTTTATAATATAAGCTTAAAAGTTTTTTTTATTTAACGTATTATTTGCAAAAAAAATATTGCTAGCTATTATAAAATTATTTTTATTTTTAAATTGCAACATATATTTTTAAATAAATAATAAATAAATAAAAAGCCTGTTAGCCGCTTTATAGTGCTTAAGAAAAAAGTTATAATTAAATCGGGCTAATTTTAAAGCTTTAAACGTTATATTTAAGCGTATAATTACTGCAGCATATAAAATAAAGCCGGTTTTTTGCTAGTACTGGTAAATGTTTTTCGGTAACACTTTTTTTTTATACGGGAAAAATTTTTCCGCTTGCATTAGCGTGCTTGCATAAATAATAAAAATAATATTTTGCATTTTAGCGATTTTTTTAATATATAAAGCTTAAAAAAACTATAATAGCCGTTTAGCTCGATTTTAAATTATTTTTACCTTTAAAAACCACTATAAATTATTTTTACCGGTTAAATTATATTGTTGTTTTAAGCTAACAATTATTTTATCGGCTATTTTTTGGCTTTTTTTATTATAAGCTAATATAATATCGTTAACATATATAAATAATAGCACTTTTTAACAGAAATAACAGCAAAATTTATAAAATATCGGTAAAAAATTTATTTTTTATAATAACTTAAAAAAAATTTTTTGCTGCAGTAAAAGCGATTTTTATAGCTTATATAAAACTTGCAATAATTTAAAAATAATATTTAGCTTTTAATAACCAAGTAATATTTGCATATAAATTTTCTTTTTTAGTTTAGCGTTAATAAAAATATTTATAATGTTATATTGCTTTAGTTTAAAATTAAATTTAGCTGCTATAATTATTAACGTTTTAAAAAATTTATCCGCTAAAGTGTTAACATAGGTAAAAATAAAAATTAATATATTTAATGCAGTTTTTAAAAGCTTTTTAAATAATGCTAGCGCGTTTATTATCAGTATAATAATTTTAAATATACCTAGAATATCGGTTTGTAATAAGCATAATTTTTTAAAGCTTTTTATTACCGTTAAAAAAATCGTTAAACTTGTAAAAATTAATTGCTAATTGATTTTTAGCTTCGGTAATTTTTAAGCAAGCATTTTATATTATATAGCAGCAAATTTTTAATTTATTACACGTTATATATTTAGCTGTTTAAATTTTGTCGTTAAAGCAAAAAATAATCGTTATTTTTTCGGTATAAAAAAATAACCGTTTAAAAAGTTTTAGCTTTATATATTTAAGTTGTTAATGTTAGCAATATAAATTTATTTTAAACTTTAATTTTTTAATATATAAATTTAAAAAATTTTGCTGTATATAAAAAATTTATTTAATAATTTTTGCAAATAAATATTTTATAATATATTATTTACATATATAAATTAATAAATATAAAAGTTTTTTTTATTGGTATTTTAATTAATTAAACTTTAGCTTATTATTTTAATAAACTTTTAGTTAATTTAAAACTTGTAAAAATATTAAATTTATAGCTATATTTAAGCAATATGTTATATTATATAACCGGTATATAATAAAACTTTTAAAATTTATTGCTTTAATATTGATTTTTTTTTAGCTTTAAATAAAAAGTATACTATTTTTTGCGAATATTATATTTTTTAAATTAATATTTTTTATATTTAAAAATTGTTATTTTTAGTTAAATATATAAATATTTAATTTAAAATTTATTATAGCGCAATTTTTTAATATATAAAATTTAGCGATTTTTTTTAATATATAAAATAAATTTGTTATATGCGCTATAAAAAGTTTTATTAATTAATTTTTTAATTGGTGTTTAGTAAAAATTTTAAATTTAACTTTTTTTTTTTAGTTTTAACGTTATATTTTTTTTACCGCTTGTTAAACGTTTTTTTTGCTAGCTATTTTTATTTTTGCTTTTTTTTTGACTTAAATATTTATTTGCTAAATTTTAAAGCAAAATTTTAAAAAAGCATACCAGCAAAGTGTAATTAAATAGCATTTATTATATATTATATAGTTAAATATATTTAAGTTAGCTTATTTAGTTTTTATTTTAGTATTTGCGTAAAAACATTTATTAAAAATATTTTAAAAGCTTTTTTTTTTGCTAACAATTTTGTTAAAAAAAATTTATTTGTTTATTATAAGCTTGTTTTTTTTAGCAAATTTAACGTAAGCGCTTTTTGTTTATATTACTATTAAGCTTATTTATTTTTATTTGTTTATTTGTAAACTTTGCTATATAAAAAGCTTTTTTTAACGATTTTTTTAATAAGTTATAATATGCTTAATATAATAAATTTTCGGCAAAATTTAATAGCAATTATATAATAATTTAAAATATTATTTATAATAGCTTAATTATTAATATTTTAATATAAAATAATTTACGCTAAGTATATATACTAAAAAGCTTTATTTAAATCGATAACAAGTTTAAAAACGTTTATTTTTTTTTGTTTTTAATGTTTTTTAAATAAGCTTTAAAAATTTTATAAAATTATTTGTTTAATTATTTAGTAAAATTTTTAATAAATTTTTTAATAATATTTGTTATAAATTATTTATATTTATATTTATATTTAAACGTAAATATTTTTTAAGCTATAACATTAAATTTTTTAAAATTATTATATTATTAATTAATAGTTTAAATAATATATATATAAATAAATTTATAATTTAAATATATAATTTTTTATATTTATTTAAGAAGCTCGGCAATTTTAATTTGATAAAAATTATAATGTTTTAAAAAAGCATTAAACTTTTGTTTAGCGGCTTAAAAAAGCGCCCGGGCTGGTATAATAAAATCGGTAACCGTAATTTCGTTAAACTTAATATTTAAATTTGCTAAGAAATAATTTCTAAAAGTTAGCGCTTTTAGCTTTATAAGCTATAAAGCTTAATTTTTAAAAGCTATATATTTTTATAAGTTTTAACTTTAGGCTGCAGCGGCAAAATTTTTTTTTTATAAAAAAAAATCGTTTAAAAATTTAAAAATAATAACGGTTTAATTTAATATTATAGCAATTTTATTATTTTAATATTTTCAAATTGCTTTAAATAAAATATAAAAAATAATAAAACTTTTAATTGTTAAATTTTTTAGTTATAATGTAATTTTATTGCTATATTATATTTAGCTTTTTTTGTTTTATTTTAAGGCATTTTTTTTAGTTATAGCTTTTTTAGGTATAAATATATATGCCACACTGGCCTAGCCACACCTTGTACGCCACTCTGCTTAAGTAATGTGGTGATTTTCTCACTTAGGCCTCACAGGCTTTTTTTAGGTCGCCTATAGAGACCACCAAATCCAACAGAAAACTGGTACCTGGGTGGTCTGTGCGTAGCCTTACCGCACACCCCACACAATATATATACAAGGCCTGGTAATTCGCATACCGAATACCCTCTGTTCCTTTTTTTTTTTTAAATAATTTATTTTATTAAAATACTAGGTATAATTAGCTGCAATTTATACTGCTTTTATTAATGCCGTGACAATTAAAATTAAAAAATAATAAATAAATAAATTTTTTATATATATTTATATAAATTTATATTTGCTGCTATAAAATATATTTATTAAATTATATAATAATAAATTATAAATATTATTTATATATTTTATATATATATATATATAAAGCATTATTATTTTTTATATATTATAATAATATTAACGCGTTATTTATATATATATATAAAACGTTTTCAAAATAATTACGCTATATTTAAATTAATTTATTAAAATAATTTTACGTAAAAAAATATATTAAATTTAATAATTTTTATAAGTGACTTAAAAAAGCTTATAAAGCCTAAGTAAAAAAATCACCACATTACTTAAGCAAAATGGCATACAAGGTGTGGCTAGGCTAGTGTGGCGTACATAACCCACACCTAGAAAATCTGTAACTAGAGAAAATGCCTCAAGATAGAACAGAAGAGCCAGACACAATACAGCGACAAGATCACACTACTACTGAAAATCTGACACCTTGTTTTGGTTGGGCTAGTTAACGCCAGGTCAGGTAAGTAATTGCTTGACCTGCGGTGCACGCTGACGAAGCCCCCTCCGAACAACCAACCGTGCTTTTTTCCCAACTCGTCCTTCAGTTCCCCCAGTAAACTCCCAGGAGAAAACACCACGAACATCCATTTGATATTATTCTCTACCCGCGCAGCTATTCGTTTCAGATTGCAGCAATGTCAGAGCAACCTGCCCAACACAGTTGCGGATCCTGGTCACGCGAAGACCCAGACCAACAGGAACTGAGCCGCATCATTGCCGGCTTCGAATTGGACAATGGCGGCGTCATCTCATTGGGAAAGGATGGTATTCTACGGTCTCTCACCGCCGAGCGCGACGTGATAAGCGCCGCGCCTCTGCGCCCGAGCCTCATCGCAGCGTTGCACGCCAGGTTGCCGAAAGACTATGTTGATCAATACCTCACTGCCGAATGGGATGGGGTGGATGGATTCAAAACCCCTGAGTCAGCTTGGTTCAACCCCGATAAGAGCATCTTGCCCGAGCCCTTGAGCGAACTGAGGAAGAAAAGGGAGATCGAGAAGTTGAAAGCACTGAAGAATGAGGAGTCCCAAGCCTCTGGCGAGCAACATGAAGAGTAGGGCTCATGAGGCAATACGCAAATTTGAGTTAGGTTATCATCGACTTATACGGCTTCCACAGATGAGACGTTTACCAGGGGTTAGCCAACACCCATAGCCGTGGTGCAATGGACGAACGGGATCGGTGTCGTACGCTTAGGATTGTGGTAAAAGATTGTTCTTAGTAACTTTCGTTTCATTATCTGAACGAGTCGTTGTCAGGTCGTTCCTTGAGTATACCTAGAGCATTGTGTCATATGAGGACGCACAGCATCTGAACATTCATTACGATAGCAACAATAGATAGTCGTTCACTTTTAAGCTATGCGTCATCTTATCATCTACTTGCCACGTTTTTTTAACCTTTCTAAGATTCTTCAAGGTTAACAACGCTCCGATCACGCCACCTGCGTACTTGAAGGTAGCGACCTCTATCTCGCAAATGCAACAGGCTAGGTCGTCAGACTCGTGTTGCTCTAGAAACCGACGAGACGGAAAGCGGCAGGGGAAGCTTTAAATTCCCTAAACAGTTCGCGATGATCGACGATTTACAACCAACTAAACCCTGGCGAACTTCATTGATTGATGAAGAAATAGTGAGCAGGCGTTATGAGGGCACATATCATCATTCGCTTCAAGAGTAAGTCAGTGAGAAAGAGAGCGATGGAAGTTTATTTGAACTACCGAATAACGAATGCCTGTTACAGATGAGATTAAATGAGAAATGGAAGAAGCGGAAGTGTAAAAGAGTGTAGTCAAAGAATGTAACCATACGCTCGCCCGTCCATGCCCACTCACGTCTTCCCGATATCCCTCTCATGATTCGGGCCTCTGATCTGTGCCCTACCTCAACAAACAAGTACCACCCTCAAGCCCTCCGGGGAAGTAGCATTGGTAGCACGGAGTAGGCCTATATCTTGCACATTGACCGAAAGTGAGACATGGTGAGCCAACGCATTGTGGTTTGTCGTCAAGAACATGCAGTGGAAACTGGGACTGCGAATGAGACGCGTGTGGCACAGGATGGCGCAACGGGTATGGAGAATCAGGGGGGTTGAGAAGCTTGTCTTTATCCAAGACTTGACGTCCATCAGTGTAGGGTGCTTTGGCTAAATTTCTAACCGTTGCAGGAATCTCCTTTCCCATGTTCTGCCACTGACGAAGTTGAATTTCGGCAAACTCTTGTAGTTGAGTTGGATCGAGCTGTTATGTTGAGCCCCAACGAGTAAGCCAAATTCAACATGAATATGCCCTCAATGGTAATGCGTAACACTTGAACAGGATGAGAAATGGCTGAGTTGGCTTACCTGACGAAAATCGATGACCCTACCATCAGAGGAGAAGCTGCGCATGACGCCGTCGGGGCTTACCATCAAAGCTCCGTCCTCGACGGTTTCCAACGTGTGCGATATGGTTTGAACTGAACCCGGGACATAACGATCTAGCGAGGCTGTTGTAGAGAGATCCAGATTGGCGTGGGTAACCTAGTCAACCCATTAGTACACTTTAGCCGTAACAGGAGTCGTAAGTACAGGCCAGTGGTGCAAAGATCGAAAGGACCAGGAACGTAAAATGCATGATGGAGGCTCTGCGGTCTGCAGTAACTTGGATGTGCTTAAGCGTCGCCGGTCAATGTAGATAGTTGTATATTTGATCTTCTAAGCAGGCCAATTTCTCCACAGTTCTGCGATGGACTGACGAGTTTGTCCAAAAAACGAAAAGTATGCGAGGAAACCAAGGTATATTTTTACTTGGACGCAGTAGTACAATTGCCAGGCTCTGAATAAACAATGCTAACCGTCACAGCTCAGCAGTAAGGTCAATCACTGCCTTTCATGAATGTGAAACATAGGGGCTGAGGGAATGACGCATATACCTCCAATCGGTGTGCAGGAAAAAAGTAGAAACCCCCGAGATCCGAATTTTCAGCTTACCAACAGATCAATAACTTTGAATGAATCCTGCAACTGCGCCGCAGTGTTGAAGCCTGTTGGTAATTCGGTGCCAGTGCCAGAGTCTGCTCGACAAGGCACGTGCAGAGGACTATTTCATCGACGCAGATTTTTTGCTCCATTGAATGAAACGCAAGCAGTCATGGCTCTGGAGGCTACCTGTGCCGCGCTGATCGCTGCATTCCTTCACCCTTAGCTTTTAGAAGGCCTTGATCTAGAGCTGACTTCTGCAACCATATTTATCACAAGCTCAGCATGCAACAATAGTAGGCGTGACAAGCAGCTACCGGTATACAAAGATCGGGGTTGGTAGTAGCCGAACAATACAGCCTCTGAAGGAGTACTTTGTCCAGTTGAGTTTATCTCGCGACACATAGAATTCATTAATAATACCAAGTAATATGTCATCATATCCCATTCCCTTTTCTCATTCTATACCAATCGTCGAATTTCCTGCATCACTCTGACATCCGACTTCCACATAAGAGGAAACCATGCCGGGTATTTGAAAAGTTTCAGTATGAATCTGGGTCTCACAATAACGTGGAGATGAAGATGATGAATAGACACAATGTCGGGGAAATAGATCCTTCCCACAAGCGGCCTGCGACCCCTATGGTAGCCCGCGAGGATGGATGAGCGGGGTACTGTAGGGCAATGTTGGCTGATCAATTGGTTCTTGACGCGATCCATCTCCAGCACTGTAAATTTCTCATGAGCAGATGGTTACAACTAACGTGCGGCTAGTATAGAAAAACTGAGGAGACTCACAAGTAACCATATGATCACCGTTCAAAGCTTCGACATCTCGTATAGTATGCGCCTTCGGCATGATAAGCCAGTGAAACTGACCTGCCAAGCGCAGATTCTCAATGGCGATCATATCGTCATCCTAGATTACATCAATGAGCCTTCAGTCTCCATCATGTTAATAAGAAAGATGAGGAGATATCTGGAACTGACTTCGTAAACGATTTTGGCAAAATTCGAGCGATCGCAGAATATACAGGTATGCTGAACTCGTTCCGTCCATTCTAGATTGGCCAGATAGTAAAACAACCTTCTGATAGCTTCCATAGTAAGTTCCTTGATCAAATTACATCTCGCGATATCATAGATTGAATAAGCAAATTGTAGAATCGGAAGAGTTGGCAGTCTTATAAGGTGAGACTATCACATTGATCGTGTGGCTGCCTATTCGCAGTGTGGCTGTGTAGCCGCATTCCTATTGACTTACATAAGCGCTATCAACCTTGGGGTCAGCCTTTACACATACCTGTGCCCTCAAAATTGTATTCGTCTCGAGATGAATCGGTTTTTTAAATAATTAAACTCAGGTAAGAAAGAAATAGTTTGGCTCTCGTTTCATAATATACTCATAGTGTAGCGTATGATCAAAATACTTCACGAAACTTCAAACTGGATTGGAAATTTGACGTTATATTTGTGTGTGAGCGTTTGGTTTTTACACAAGAGAGAGGCATTCCTGGTTGACTAGATCCTGACGCCACTCACAGAACTGACATATTACACATATATAAGATTAAATTAGCAACCACGGCATTTTAACGTGTGCATCTGCTATCCAGATCACAAAGGCGCGTGTTAAGGCTGTGGAAGTAACGAATTTTTTTGCTTCTGCAATATACTGGATTTGGTTGAAAGATTAGTCTAATAGACGACCCATCGTACCCGTCTAGCTAGAGTTGAAAAAGAAAAAAAGTAGACAAATCGTAAAAAGTGATAGGAAATTCAGGTTTGAGATCGAGACAAAAAGTCAAAAGGCTGAGGACCGAATGGGAATTGAACCCATGACCGATGGAACTGCAGTCCATTACTCTACCTCTGAGCTACCAGTCCTGTAACTGATCAGCCTCCTCGTGATGTGCCATCCGCGCTGTAAAGATGTTGATAGCTGCCCGTAAATATCAAGAGATCTCTTCCTACTCAGAGGCAAGGAAGCCATGGTTTGTAAGCTCTTCCATCCAGCCTAGACAGACTACAAAGAATGCCATACACATGCGAAAGTTATAATCCATCCTACTCTGATGTATGAGACGCTGAAATAGTAGGACGAGTTGTTATAAAAGGGCTTATCGTTCAATCAAGTATGCCAAGTATGACAAGGTGATTTCTTGAAAGTGGTCCCTCCATCTTCAAAGGGCAAGAGAGAAGAAAAGAAAAGGATAGAGTACGTAGATCAAAGACTTTTTATCAATATTCTCAGCCGAGTTTCACGGGCTTACAGTTGCGTGGAAATCTTCAGGCAGTGGTATATAAGACTCCATTATCCGATTCCAAGACCCTTATTGTTAGGATCTACGCCAAGTCTTCAACAATTGTACGCAATTTATGCCAAGTACTGATATAAGTTACTGGCAGCTTGTATCGACGGCCCCTCTTATACCTGCCGAATCAGCTAAATATGAAGCGAAGTCGGGCATAATACTCTTTTTTTTTCAGCACATGCTTAAGGTTTGTCGTGAAAGCAGCCAATTCCTTGCGGAATATACACTTCAGGATAGGGCCGGTAATTGCTTCCTAACGCGACAACGACCCTCTACCTGACAGGGAGATATAAGTAAATCCACCGATGACATGCCATGTGAACTGTCTTAAGCTGGTAGATAATGATGTTTCTTGGGCTGTTCAAAAGTGACCAGGTGCTGATTCACGGCTTTAACGATAGAATTGTGTTCAGGACACGCGCTCTCAAGGGGGGTATCTCCGAAACTGGTATACATGTACAGTGAGTGACATAATTCCAAAACTTTTGGTATCCTCATTTTAAAGTCATTCCCAAACATATGTACTTTTTACCTATAAACGTAGCTCGCTCGGGGCTACATCAAATTCCACATCAGTTCGTATAATATACTTTGCTCCCTTTTTAACACCTGTTCCCTCATGCAGCAAAGCACCTTTCGCATCGCCATGAGGGAAAAGCGCCACTGACCCCATCGTAGGGCGGACAGGCTGGGCATTCATGACACCCTCTCTAATACTAGGGGTGAAAAATGTGGTCTCGCCTCCCTCGAACTCATCATTCAGATAAACCAAGAAGGTGAATAAACTCGACTGCTTAGCATCAGCGGGCGAAGCATCGTAGACGTATGCGCCCGTTTTAGGGTCAATGCCAGATGGCGGCCAGCCACCATCAAAATGACACCGATACTCGGCGCCAGGGACGTAGCGATAGACTCTGAATCGCCGGTTGATGCCTCGAGCTTTCCGCCCGTCGATCTGTGAGGGGATGTGCGGGGCTACTCGGTTCCACAGGGCGTCGTGGAAAGCTTTGTCTACGACCCAGTAGACGTTGTGGGCGAGGATGCTGGAAGCGGACCCGTCGTCGCGGAGGGGACAGTCGGGAAGGAAGCCTACGGATTCCATTGCGCCGACAATGGACATGCATTCTTGGCGCGTGAGCACATCCTTCATGAGTGATAACCCGGGGACCGTCGGGTGCTTATGAAGAGTCGTCGTTGGCCCATCCCCAGCTAGTTTGACAGCATTATCGCTGCTGAGATGCAGAACAGCAGGGTGTACGTTGGGCGGCTTGCGCTCAAGACCAGGAATTGTCTCAAGGATCTTGAATCTATCTTTAATATCTTTCGGGCAATTCTCGAAAATCGTTTTGTCTAATACACCTTGCCGTACAGAAGATCGCGGGGAGTTATCCCCAATATCCCAAATCGGTTGTAGGGCCAATGGTCCTGTAAGGAGTGCCGGCACTTTCGATACTTCGTCCACCGGCCCAGTCACCCTCAGGATCATGTCCATCACCCTGAGTAGTTCAAGTTGTGTATCGGTCCGAATGTCGGGTGTTTCGCTGGAGAGGCCACTGACGACATCGAGATCTCGTACCCATCGGTTAAGGGCACCTAGCTTTGGTGCCTGGTTTCGAATCCGCATCTCGGCTAATAGAACGATGGCATCGACATATTTTCCATCTACAATGGCTGCTGATACGCGAGATGTGAGATTCGCCTCGACTGGTGTTGTGGTCAGCCCTCAAGAGACAATTACTCCTTAATGTTGTTGTGAGCCATCCTTACCAGCAGTGTTCATGCCAGTCGTGCATGCTTGCTTGAATCCATACACAGCTGTACGCAAGTTCCGACAGGCTTTGGACTTGATGAGGGCGGGATGCTGAGCAAGCGAGTCCAATGTTTCGACGGCGATCTCTATCTCTTCTTCGGAAACGACGCTGGTTAAGCTCCTGGGGTCCAATTGGTCTGTCGTCTTGAGGTTCGAGGACGAGGCATCTGAAGGGGGGGATGGGGGCAGGGTTGCGTTCGTGGCACTCTTCTTATTGGGGAGATAGGATGCGGCATTGCGCTGGCGTTTCCTCTTGGTTGGCATCTTTGCGATATGTTGTTCCCTTCGTCACAAATCAACCGTAATCGATGTTGTCTCCCACAAGAGGTGGTGGGATGGTGGCGGCGTTGAGGACATGGACTTCTGGATAAGAAAGCCTCCATCCCTAATGTGGTCTAATGTGGTAAAGGGTCCAACTCTAAGTGTACTAGGTAAGAGGTATGTAGCAAATCTTACTCAGCACGGCTACCTACAGCCTAGTACTGGTAGCTGATTGATAGCTAGGTGGATATTGATGTTGTAGAAGAGATGATGATAGTTGACATGGAACCCACTGTGAGGGGTAATATCTAGGCACTGTCCTTCGTACCTTCCCACACGGCCAGACCTCCCTCGCCAACAGCACCAGCGACGCGAAAACACCAGACCTTCAATATCACGATAACTTCCATTTTTGAACCGTTGGAACGAATCTTCAACATTCCGTCAATCTAGCCCAGACCGGCTCGACCCCTCAACCCGTCCAAGTCCGGAGAACCACGTCAATCCGAGACCTACGCGATATTTTAGCTGCCGCAAACCGCTGTAGCTTGGCTAAACAGATCAATTAAACCTTTCAACTCGTATTTAGTCAACTAGAAAACTCAGTTAATCTAAAACAACGCAATATTTTGGCTGTCACAACTTCTGTAGCGTTTTTAATCCGATAATCTTTCCGTATTTGTTGGCCGCAGCTAAATAAGTGAATTAAAAGAGACAAAGAGGTGGTCTGTATATATCCGTCGTAGTGTTTGGGAGTAGGCTGGCCCGAATGCTTAAGCGGCGAGTCAACACTTAAGCCGTTATACTTGGGAAAGATCTCTCAACCAGGAAAATTGGCTCCATTTTATATTAGGCGTATCTGGGAAAAAACAACATATCTGGAAAAAAACGACTGTATTACCGCAGTGGAAAACCGAAAGGTATAGCACGAAGGCTGCCGGCTCTCACCAATTGATTAATAGCTAGGTGGATATTAATGTTGTAGAAGAGATGGAGATAGTTGACATGGAACCCACTGTGAGGGGTATTTTTATAGCACTGTCCTTCGTACTTTCCACAGTAGCTAGTACTGCTAGGGCACTGGCAAGGGCACTAAAACATCGGCCGAAGATACCTACCCTCGCTACCTACACCTTTTGATCCATTTCCCGTCCAGACTCGGTCCATAACTTCTTCCCCGGCCAGTGCCCGGCAAATCAGCTCAGAAGCACACCGAAGCCATCATGATTTCGGCCGAGCATGTTTGACTCGGCCGTGGAGCGACTGCTGCCTGTTTTTGATGTATGAGTAAGAGATTAGAAGATTATGCACCTTTACTGTCAATGTTGTGTTTCCTCAATAGGCAAAAAACAGGACAATCGCGGTCTTGTTCTTGTTTTCTCACCAACGATCTCTTCATCTTCAAATCAATGCTTCTAATACTTCGCCGTTTACCTGTAATTCTCCGCAGATATCCCGTCTTGGCGACCATGTGCTCGTGCTTGACCGTTCACCAATCGCTTCTCCATACTCCATCGCTCGCTTAAGGGTGGGTGCTCGAGGAATACGTACACCGAATGCGCCTCACATTTGCATAAGGATTCAGGATTCTGGATTGGTGGCCTGTCGAAGGTCTTTGGAAAAGTGCAATGATGAATGTCGGGGCTCTATCGTACCATCATTGATATGAAGACGACAACATGATGAAGTTATTGCGCAATCACGCCTGCTTGGAACTTTTGTGATCAGCAGTCGGATCAAGCATACCATAAGGTATTCCTTTAACTATAAATACTAGCGTTGCCTGCCGCGCGCAGCCTACGGCAGGCATCACGATTATCTTTTCAGCCCTATTTTTATATGAAGGTGATGGTGACGGTCTGGTGGCCTTATCTTCATCTCACCTTACTTACTTACTTACTTACTTACTTACTTGCTTACCATTTCCTTAAGCAGATAGTTTTACTTTCACATTCAGCTAGCGAGGAGATCTTTAGGCATTCATTAACTCTAAACAGTACACAAGTGATGTCTGTATTGACTGATTAGAGCGGGCCCGGTTGAGTGTGGAAGCCCTCTGAGACCCCTCCAAATAACATATATATAGAGTGGATGATCTACATGTTCAGTTCAAGCGCATAAAAGACGCGTAATAAGAACTTTCAGTTCAAAAGACCACCAAGTGCAAGTTATCATAGTTGCAGTATCGATATGCAGGGCTGAGGCGCAATAGTCAAGATATTCACTGACTACAGTCACAGGCGAGAACAGGTAGGCAGAATTCATTGGCACGAGAACCACACCCAGTCCGGTAAGTTCCCCAAGCCAGAAAGCTGAGGCGGTATTCATTGGAGAACTGTGGGGATACGACGTGGGCTAGCAAGGACCACGCAACACGCAGCCTATACCAAAAATATGAGTCAACCATTAAATGAGCCGAATTTTATTCTGCACTTACCCGGACTACGGGACTTCGGACATTGCCGTCGTCCCGTCGTACGACGACAAGGGGCGGGATTCTCACCACCCGCGTAATTTGAAGGGGGTTGCGATGGCATCGAAAACAATAATGAAGGTAAATAGATAAAAGTATAAATATATGTATATATATCATCTGCTAAATAGGTAGAATGAGAGAAAAACAATGCAGCATCATTAAACTCGTCAAGACAATCAAGACAATCAACATACTGCAATCCTACGACAATTCCATTGAAACACCCCTATCGCAATCACAATGGCCTCCCTAAAGGTCCTCATCGTAGGAGGCGGCATCTCAGGCCCAGCAGCGGCCTACTGGCTATCGCGCATACCCGGCGCCGAAATCACCCTAATCGAGCGCTCAGCCGAGATGCGCGCCTCGGGCCAACAGCTCGACCTGCGCGTCGCGGGGATCGACATGATGCGCAAACTGGGCATCGAAGACGCCGTGAAGGCCGTGCGCTGCTCCGAGCCCGGCACGCAGCTGATCGACATCCACGGGAAGACGATGGCCTATTTCCCCGCCGCCGAGCACGGGAGCGGTCGCCAGAGCATGACCTCCGAGTACGAGATCATGCGCGGGGATTTGGTGCGCATTTTATACGGGCTTACTGAGAATGTCGCGAACGTGCGCCATGTTTTTAATACTACTGTGCAGAGCTTCACGCAGGACGACGAGAGTGAGGCGGATGGGAAGGTCCATGTGGTGTTTAATGATGGGCGAAAGGAGGATTACGATCTCTTGCTCGCTGCTGATGGGACGGGTTCCAAGACGCGGAAGATGATGCTCGGGCCTGATGCGCCTGATCCGAGACATCGGACGGGCGGGTATATCTCTTATTTCAGCGTGCGCTCGCAGCCTGGGGACTCGGAGCGGTCTACGTTTTGTCAGTTACCTAGCAAGCGTATCGCGCGGACGATCATGACGCGGAAGGACTGTGCTGAGTTCACGCGCGTGTACATGATGCTCGGTCAGCGCGACGAGGCTGTCGACGCCGCGCTCGCATCGGGGGATCTGGCAGCGCTGAAGAAAGCCATGGCGGATATCTATGAGGGCGGCGGATGGGAAACCCCGCGATTCATGCACGAGTTGCTCCACGCCCCGGAAGCCGACGATTTGTACTGCACGCCGTTCGAAGAGGTTCGGCTGCCGGAGGGGTCGTGGTCGAAGGGGAGGGTTGTCCTCATCGGCGACGCGGCGCACTCGGCCACAGCCAACGGTTACGGAACGTCATGGGGATTGATTGGCCCGTATCTCCTAGCCGGCGAGCTCGCGACGCGATACGCGAAGGACAAGGCCCTGCACACGACCTCCATCGTCCAAGCAGCGAAGGAATACGAGAGGATATGGCGGCCTGTAGCGCTCTTAGGTCATGGATCCGGAAATCATTGGTCTGGAAACTTCTTCCCGCCCCGATCGGCGCTCGCTATCAACATCATGAACCATGTTTTCGGATGGGCGGCTTATTTGAGACTGGATAAGTTTGTCGGGATTGATGGGGAGAAAGGGAAATGGAAACTTCCTGATTATCCTGCACTGGATAACAATCAGGAGTGAGACTGATTGAGATAGTCGTCTACGCTATATTTCCACGGACGATGTGCCCCCCCCCTTTTTTTTTCACTTTACTACGTTCAGACGGCGCAAAGCAGCTAGATACCCCCCTCAGGCATGGATACTATATAGAGAAATATAAATGAATACCCAATCATCAAGGTCGTCATCTTCAACATTACGTGCCCAATAAGCCTAAAGTCTACCCGACCAGGCCTCGTCCAGTCTCTCTGCCATAATTCGCCGTAAGACAATGAAAGTGAGAGAGCTCGATTACTTTACAATAACAACATCTCTATACGACCTCCATCTAACTCTAGGAATTACTTTCCAATTTAACCACTGCTTTATCATATATTTTCTCGTCAAAAGAAGTAGAAAATCAACATTACTCTTGTCGAAAGTGCGTATTGATTCATTCGACCACCAGATCCTTAACACTGGTTACCAATACGGAGCAATCACACATTTCTCTGGATATCTTATAGAGATGATTAATTATTTCGTAAACCGACACTAGGTGTTAAAGCATACCGTGTAGCAATTGTAATCAGCTTGATATCCGCCAGATGATATCAGCAAGGTTTTGATGAAAGAAGGAATTGGTTGGCATCTCCTAATTGCGTATTTGGATGAAGGGCAATCTTCTGGGCTATATTTCAGTGACGTGGTTGTACGAAGTTTTTATGACCATTCTAGCTTATGTTAAAGATAGTAAAGGGAAAGCTCTTGAATCAGAAAATGTGCTCGAGTTCAAACCAGAGTTCAGATGGCTGAAAGCCAACACTTGATAACCAATGCTGTTAGAATTGTGTAAATCAAATTTCATAATGCCACGAAACACGCTCCAATACACAGCTAGCTAAGTCCTCGTACCATGATTGAAATTTAGAACTAGAAAACGTGGGAATGCATCTTGCGAATCGTCGAAAGAAACACCCTTCAAGCCTTCTGGAATCCTGAGATTGGTATGAGCAAACGCCGACTCGGGAGTTTCTGGCGACGTAGTTTAGGTGGCTGTTGTAAGAGAAGGGCACCAGCACCATTTTGTGAGTCTTTCCGAGACTTTGTTCTGTGCTATAGTCACGTCCTCCCGTAGGATATCTAACTGGCTACCGCCGAGAACGAGTCTTGAAATCAAGTGATAGGGATAATATTCGACAGTCCTTTACTACTTGAGGCTGATTGCTATCGCCCTGCTCCAACATTCGTAGGCTCGGGACCAACCCGATGCGTCCGCCCTGCGTGTTATGCGGTCACCCAGTAGCTGTCATTAGAATAATTCGGAAACCAAATTTCAGATTGCGTGGCGACATGGAGGTTTTCGGGGCTTCGCGACTTCACCGTCGGAATTGCCCATGGGAGAGGCAATAACATCAGCTTCGGTTATCAGGGCCCGGGCAGGCCGACTAGCAAGAGGGGAAAGGCAACGTTAGGCATATTTATCGCATTAACTCCAACGTCAGAGTGCGCCAATCGTATACTTGGAACAGTGAGAAGGAAATCATTGGGACGAATGAGAAGTGGTGGGAGATGGTTGGCTGCCCTACCTTTGGATTTTACCAGCCTTCACAGACAAGCAGCCCGGGGGGGGGGGGGGGGGCAAGAAAGATTTTAAGGGGTTTTTGAATTTATCTGCACAACGCAGGCATTTCTTTAAGCGTTTACGGGGTTAAAAGAGGCCAAGTACGTGGTATACATT
>MU389494.1:0-59529 GCA_022578775.1 Xylaria venustula
GGACGTTTCACTAACGAAAACGTCGCGCGCGCCGTAATAGATTAAAGATGGGGTGTATATAATTAAACACCTTTAACCAACCGGCCTCCTGAAACATCTTCCCCCCCCCCCCCCCCCCCTTTTTTTTTTATCATTCGTGCTTTCTCTTGCTTGTTACTATTCTTTTCCCTGCTTTATGCTATGAATCCCCTAAACGACTTGGAATATCTCCTCTGTCTATCCATAGACATGATTTAGGCGGCGACTAAATTGTAGCACTAAGTGTCTTTCGACACGAGACTTATGTGGACGCCAGAGCTTGTTTGGTTTTTGTACCTCTATGTCTGCAGGCGGGGCGAACGTAATAGCAGAGCTGTACTTGGGTTGAATAGGAAACACCAATTCTACCATAGCTACCTACAAGTTGACCCATGCGACAGACCCATGAAACTTGGCCCTATCGAACAGTGTTGAAAAGACTTCGACAGCGCTAGGCTTGACTTCAAGAGGCTTCGGGGACGGAGGCGGGGCCGGTGCAGCGATGATGACTACAGGATCAACCCGGGGGGGGGGGGGGCTAAGAAAAATCAGCAGATTCCGTGAATAGCACGGTCAGGTCTTCGTCTCAGGCCATTTAGTTGCCGGAGGTTATGGACATGCCTAGAAATCGCGGAATGGAGCAAGATGAGGTCCCCGACGTATTCGGACACAAATTTATGAAATGTGGATAGTTAGGAGACGAACGAAAAAGAAAAAGAGTGAAAAGGGAAATAAGCTATAAGTCGTCTATCCCTCAAACAGAAAGGCTACATTGTTGGTGACTACGCGTCGAGCGCGCGGTGAATTAGTAGGTATATGAGAGTTACATTCAGCTCGACTACTCCGTAGGTAGGCGGGAAAACGTCTCATGAAACTAGATGAACAAGGCGTCCGTCCCCTTGCCGCTTAGTCTGGTGCAGTAGATGATATGATTTCTTGAACCGGTTCACTTTCAACAGGTTGTATGACATGGATGGTCATTTTTAGGGGTGGTGAAAGATGAGTCGAACCTTGTTGTCGTATACATTGCTCGGCCGGAACCCCGGGAATAACCTAAAGGATCAGACTTTGAAATAGTGAAACCCTTGAACCATACCTCCTACATCCATGGTAGGTTCTCTACGGCTTAATAATGTTCATAACCGTTGGGAAGTACCAGCTAGATAATAGTCTGTGTGATACAGAATGGCTTTCTCTTCATTAGGTACCGAATCAACTGGCTGCTGCTACCGTCGCAGTCGTTGTAGCAACCTCTATTGACCATATCCTCAGCGCAGAAACGAGAGCCAATGTGGCACCGCGGTCACCCAGCATCCCCGTCAGAGCGCTTCCTAAAAGCTGGAATTTGAACGCCTTGGTCATGGACATGCTGTTGTTGTGTGCCCACGCCGCTACGACCTCGAGCCCATCGCTAGTCTCTCCCGATGCGCGCGCCGCCCGCTCTCCTCCGTTGCCGGAGACCGGGCTAGAGAGTCGGACGAGCTTCCACCCCCATTTATAGCCGTCAAGATCGCGCACCTCGCTGCCGTGGCTGTTGCGCCATTCGAACTGCTCCCGCCGAGTCTCCTTGCCAAGGCCCACATCGGCTGTAAATGCGTAGATATTGGTCTTGAAGAGCTTCGGCGACGACATGATGACCTGCTGGCTCTCGCTATCGTGGGCCACGCCCTCGCGGGCTGGCACCGTCATAATGGTGCCTGACTTCCATAAGGACTGGTGTGTTGCTGTGCCCAGAACGGCCCCCTTTTCGTCCAGTCCGTCATACAACACCAGCTCAGGGTTCTTTGTGAGTCCCGAATGCAAACGCACCGCGAACAGCGGAGTGTCCTTCGTCTCGCCGAGATGGTACGTCTGTGCGAATTTCATTTGCATGTATGCATTGAGCGCTGGCGGGAACTTGCGCGCTGCGCCTGATACCGGCCCGACCCGTGAGCTGGATCCGCCGGCATCGTATAATGGAGCCGGCTCTGTAGGCGGGTAGGTATTTGAGTTGTTGTCTGCTTCTTGATATGGCGGCGGGGGAACTCCGTGGTCCGATGCCCTGAAAGCCGCTGTCTCTGCCTCGGCCTCAACTTCCTTTTGGTTTCCCATCTCTGGTTATTGTAATTTATATGATTTGATTAGATGTTATATAATGGTTCAGAAATGCTGATAGGTTGTTCCAGTGTTATCGCGTGTCGCTAGAGAGAGTCTTGAAATTTGTCAAGCATTTGGTGAGGACTCAGGGGGGCCTAAGGCCTGACTATATACTCACGCTATTCGCTTTAGGATGCATGATACCTTCATCCTATCCGCCTCAGCTCTGCTTCGCCATGGGGTGATCAACGCCAGGTGAACGAAGACGCGACATGCCATGCTACGTCATTGGGTGTCAGCCCGTTTAATAATAGTGAACGCCTATAGAAAGAGGCTACTCGGCTAGTGCATATTCCGTAACACCCAGCTAGTGGCCCAGTCTGCTTTGCCGGGCTTGGCCATAACAAAGCCTCTATGAGTGCTAGCGTGTTGGCAGCACTGCCACTGCAGATACGCCGTAACCAGATCTGCGCCTGACTAAGTAAGTAAGTACTTAATTAAGTATCTCTCAATATAGTTGTGATCCTTTTTCTCATGACTTCAGTTATCAGAATATCAAGAGCTGTTAGCTTATTTTGAATATCTGGCAGTATTGTATATTATTGAACAGAGACTTCCACTTAGAGCCGCATCCGCCCTGCCTACATGTACCTACTAAACCCCTCGATTACTCTCAACCCCTAGTGTATTCGCAGGCAGGAAAGTTCACGGCATAGATGCAGATTCTTAGTCCGAAATCATGTCCTTCAGAGGCTTCGCTACTGCAAATTCACCATGGTGTTCATGATTGAGCTGCGATGAACTCGAAGTTCTGTGGTGCACACAAGCGGGACTCACCGGACAGAAGCAGGTTGATTCTTGTGTTATGAGTTGCCAAATTCAAAATTCTAAGCGTCTTACTTACCGCTGTGCACATTGATACTAGATCACAGCATGCCCAGCGGGGTAGTATAAGCGATACAATTATATCGCAGTTTACAAGTGCGACGGAACTATTCAGGATATAACGAACCCCAAATTTGGACGGGAATAGAAACCTCAACCAAGGCAACTGTCTCGAGACTATAGAATTGAGCAAAGCAATTGCTGACTAAATGGAGGACCTTAGGAATTTCAACATGAAAGTTTTGCCAAACTAAACTCCAGAATTACGCTGGTAAAAATTATTCTTCAATCAAATTCAACCACTCCGGGACCTCTTTGATTAGACTCCACATATATTTCTCCAACTTGTTCGCACACTTAGCATAAACCGTCGTTTCGTCGTTATACTTCCGACAATTATCGAATATCAGCTTCAGGTCATCGACGAGGTCCTTCGGAGCATCGTATTGATCCTGGTGCAATCGTTCTTCGACAGTTGATAAATCCATCGGCGAGGTGATGACATTGTAATAGTCAGGCACTTCGTCCCTGTTGACTGGAACCCGGAAGGGCCAAGATTGTTTGTGGTCTTGAAGTTGGTATATAAACCGTCTAAGCTGGTTGAAATGAGGCCCATGTCGTGGTTCTCGTGCCAGTATATCCATTTCTGGAGACCAGTTCGTTGCCCGAATGGCAGGGATAGACAGCGGATCGATTTCGGTGACGGCTCCGCTGGCCCATTCTGCTGGTGGCTGATGGACGACGTCACTTTTGCTGAAGGCCCAGATCTTGGCGCGCACAGTTTCCTTCTGCTTCAACAGCATACGGCCAACTTCAAGATAGCGTACTCGCGGTATCATGGTGCACTGCATTATTGTCCCCCCTTCGTAGTCCTTGATGTACCCCATCCAAACCGACTTAGCAAGAGAGATTTCCTTAGTGAAGCCCTGTTTTTGGAAATACCCAGTTGCGTAGTTGTCAGCATATGTTAGAAAATGCATAACTGGAGAAGTGGCTTTGACATAATCTTTCAAATGGGCCATCATATGAGCGCCGTATCCCTTCACCTGTTGGTCCGATGCGACGGCGCAGAATGCAATCTCGGCAAACTTGTGTACTCGAAATTCTCGGTACGTTATCCCGCCGATAACCTCTAAGGGGTGTTTAATGATAGCGATTGATAAATGAGTGCGGTCATACACAAGACGTGCGATATATTCTTTGGGCATGTTCGGAAGCTGCTTCTGGAACAAGCATTTAAGGCCTGTAAGAATAATACAACTCTCCCTAGTACCGTCATTATTAACAGCTCGATACTCAATCTCACGGTTTCTTTCTTCTAGGACTGCAGGCTTTCGTTCAATCAATATATCTCATGTACATTTGTTGCCTTCGTTTCGGAATTGCCTGCGTACCTTGTCGGGGAAAGAAATCCTCTCCGGTATAATGGGAGGATGGGAGCCCGGTTGTAGGGGGGCATAGTGAGCGAATCTAACCTTCTTGGTAGGTGAGGGGCTGTTCGGTTCTTCGGAAGCCACGCGCTTTGTGATGGAGGGATTTTCGTCATGATTAACTAAGGACGGTTGCGAGTCGGAGTCATCCATTTTGTGTTGAGTGATTGTATCACAGGTTGGGGTTCAGGGTTGGAAAATCTAATGAATGCGCGTGAGCTTCGGACCACCGAGGCAGCAATTTTAACCCAGAGATGACTATACCTAGTACCTCGGGAAGCGAGCTGAGCAGCTTGCAAGTGGGCTTAGCATTCCCTTCCTATATTCCGAGTCGCATACACTACACGACTTTGTCTCTTTTGCCTGTGAGAATTAAACTGGTGATATCGGAATATGTGATTGAACTGGCACATTAGACTGGGATGCGAGATAGCTGACTGGGGACGACTTTCAGCGTTTAAGCCTTGCAAGGGGGTCAATGCGCTGTTGGTTGTTGAACCTGAAAGATACCTGGATAAGTAGTTTTATGTTAGTGGGTAATTATTACTTGCTTTTAAGACATCCGTCCTCTATAAATTTGCTACAAATACCGCAGTCACGTGGTGGCTTAATACAAACAATATTCTCTCCACGGAGTGTGTTTGCGTCCGTATGCCCATGAAACTAGGTTACTGGCGTTTCACAACGTCAGCTCCAGAGCGTGTTTCGTAACTATACAACCTAATAACTAGTGAAGATGAGCGTGTCTTGCAGCTAGGGCGGCTATTCAGCATGGTCATGATACTATCCCTTGCACGAGCTATTCAAGCAAAATGAGGAACCCAGCACGAGAGTCGGTGCTGACTCATCGTGCGGGTCATGGCGATACTAGAGTTACAGCTACAGCCAGAGTTAGTTGAAGCTAGGCCTGGTGGACCTCGATTCCACGACGACAGACGTCCTCGCTGGCGACTTCTTCGGCATCTCTGTCGCCCTGCTTGTTATCGCTTTGCCGCTTGCACTGTGCAATTACTGCTGGTCGCGTTCGCTTTCGCGTTCCCGCAGACGATGGGGAGATGGTGGTGCCGGTGGTGGTGTTAGCGATTGGAATTTGACTGAGGCTGGCTATAAGCAAGAAGGATGCGAGAATGTATGTGGAACCCGGGGGGGGGGGGGGGGGGCGGAATTCGATGGAGTTGAAGAAGAAAGGGGGAAGGGAGATGAGTGTTAGAATTATGGGCATTGGTGGATAGTGGAAGAATGGACGGATGAATGAGTAAGTGAACAAAACCGAAGAATGAGGGAGGGTTTGAGAGAAGAACGATGCGAAGAGGAGAAGATGTTCTTGCATCCAGAGTCCTCCATACCATATTTGCCCCACAATGCAGTGACCATCATATGCAAGCCACCTAACGAGCAACAAGCAACGTGGGCTATGGCCTTCCCACCCTTCCCAGCCTGTTATTTACGGCCTCCCCCAAATGGCCGGTTCATATGAACCTCAGCCCGCGAAACCTGGACTTCATTCTAACTAGGAAGTCAGGATATTGGGCGTAGTGCGTTACGTATTTCGGCAATACAGCAGCCGTGAGACCCAGGATCGCAGCAAGGGCCTTAGCCCAGAAGGAGTGCCATGTCTTCTATATTAACAAGCGTTTCGCGACTGAAGCCCGAACTTCGGCTGGCCCAAGCAGTGTCGGAGTTCGAGGCCGCCCTCTCTGATGAACAGAAGGCGATTTTCCGTTCTTACAGATCCCAGTCACAAGCATCCCCCCCAGATGCTGGCCACTTCATGCGACTGACGGCTGAGATTGACCGTCTTGCTGCCGGAAAGATGCGCGGCGGGCGGTGTTTCGGTCCTCGCTTAAGCAACATCCTGCAATCCCTCCAACAATTCGCCGCTTGCGGGGATGTCGCGATAGGTGGTACTCAGAATCTGATCGCTGGCAGCGTCTGGTCGTTGGTCCGGATAACACTGATTGTCAGTATAGTAACGCTCTACTTGTTATCTCAGCTCACATGCCCGTAGTTAGTGGCGAGATTCTCCGCCTACTTTGATAAGCTGTCAACTCTCCTCATGACCATAGGACGATCAGCTCCCCGCTATCAAACGATGGCGTTACTCTATCCCCAATCCAAGGAGCTGCGATCATATCTATGTGAATACTTTATAGTGATTGTCCGTCTTTTTCATTCCCAGTTCAAGCTGCTACAGAAGTCACCATTTGGACAGTTTATATCTATATCATTCCTAAGCGAGGCAGACTTGAAGACGTACCAGTCAGAGTGCGAATTATGGGCGTCTTCGATCAAAGAAGAAGTAGACAAGTTGATGGCGACGGACATCGTAGAGCAAAGCTTCCGAACCAAGGCTCTTCTCAAGTCCTCCGAGTCAGAGTCTCTTCGCAAGAAGCACAACACGTTTCTCCGCATCCTTAATTCTTGCTCCACATTCAATTATGAGAAGGCATGGAAGGAGACACGAAAGATCGGATATGCCACCCTGCTCGGTCAATCCCTGGAATACCAGCACTGGAAAGTGCAACCCAATTCTTGCACACTTGTTTGTTCAGGCAAGCTGGGATCGGGCAAATCCGTATTGTTAGCCAACATGGTCGATGACCTAAATCTCCATATTCAAGATAAGGGGCTCCCGGTCGCCTACTTTTTTTGCCAGCACGATAATCCGAAAAGCCTAGAGGCACGTACAATCATGGGCTGCATGGCTCGACAGTTATTATGTACAACTTCTCTTCCTTCCGGACTTGACGACTTTGCCGATATCACTTCTCCGGCCGTGGACATCGACGGAGTAGTAGGTCTGCTCCTGAAGGTCCTTCCACCAAGAGCCTACTTTATTATTGACGGGCTTGATGAATGCGACAAGCGTCAGCGGGAGATATTAGCTAGCCAATTACGACGGCTTCAGGACCAATCTTCCCTACTCGTCTGTCTTTCATTCAGATCTGAGGCCGACAACACCTTGAGAATATACCTACAGCAATTCGCGAGGCCTATCGTTTTCAAAATTCCTGACAATAATACGGATATCGAGAATTATATCACCGCAGAGTTGGAGAGGCGCGTAGAGTCTGGGAAGTTGAAGCTAGGTGAACCAACCCTCATTCTAGACATTCGGGGAGTTTTGTTACAGGGTGCTCAAGGGATGTTCCTCTGGGTGGCTCTTCAAATTGAGTCCTTGTGCGCCGCGAAGACGGACATAGCAATTCGGCAAGCACTGGCCGACCTCCCGAGAGATCTCCCAACTACCTTTTCTCGCATTCTTCAAAAATCGGAGGCGCTCGGAAAATCCTACCAGGAACAGACACTAAAACTCATCGTCGCGGCTCGTCGTCCCTTAACAACCGACGAACTACGGGAAGCCTTGAGTGTTGTACCTGGAGATACTGATTGGAATCCAGCTCAGATTCTGAATGACGTATATTCAGCATTGGCTTGCTGCGGGAGTCTTATCATTGTTGAAGAAGAAGATTCGACAGTGCGACTAGTGCACCACAGCGTTAAGCAATTCCTCCTTGGTGGACTTCAAGGCCGACCTAGCGGGATATTTACTCTAGGTAGTGCAATGGGGACTATGGGAGGCATCATTGTCACCTATCTCAACTACGGTGTCTTTGACACTCAGCTGTCTACAAGGGTCGTCCCACGGGTAATCGCCGGAACGGCTCCATCGAAGATCGTCCACTCAACCTTGGATGGTTCAAGCAATGTTCAGAGGGTTGCGTTATGGCTCTTACGGGCTCGCAAGCAATCTGACTACAACATCGGCAGCGCCCTTGCGGATGAGAGCAGGCTCTTCAACGCGCATTCCACGGATCAATTCAACTTCTTCCCTTATGCAAAGAATTACTGGTTTCAGTACATTAAGTGTATCTTGCGGGAGGAGCAGGCGATTCACGGACTCCTGCTTGAATTGCTAAGAGGAAGTATAGTTGATACCAATACAAGAGATGAGAATGGCCAAACGCCGCTGTCGTGGGCCGCCGCTAGCGGGTATGAGGCGGTCGTGCGACTGCTGCTCGATAAGGGCGCCGACTTTGAGTCGAGGGATTGTGACGACCGTACGCCGCTATCATATGCCGCCGCTAACGGGTATGAGACGATCGTCCTATTGCTGCTTCATAAGGGGGCCGATATTGAGTCGTTGAGCAGTTATTCTCTGTGGACGCCCCTATTCTGGGCCGTCGCTAACGGGTGCGAAGCGGTTGTGCGGCTACTGCTCGACAAGGGTGTTAACTTCGAGTTGAGGGATCGTGACGGCCGTACGTCGCTGTTATGCGCTGCCGCCAACGGGTATAAAGGGGTTGTACAGTTGCTGCTTGACAAGGATGCTAATCTTAAGTCGATCGATTATAATGGCCTAACAGCGCTGTCGTCAGCTGCTCAGAATGGGCATGAGGCAGTTGTGCTGCTATTGATCGATAAAAGTAATTCGAAAGATAGCGTCGATCAAACGCCGCTGTCATGGGCCGCTGCGAAAGGGTATGAGGCGACTGTGCGGCTATTACTCGATAAGGGGGCCGACTTCGAATCGAAGGAGTCGAACGGTTGGACGCCTTTGTGGTGGGCCGTTCGGGGAGGGCACGAGCCAGTTGCACATCTGTTACTGGATAAAGGCGCTAATATAGAGTCAAGAGATGATAACGGCTTGACACTGTTATTATGGGCCGTTCAGAATAAGCAGGAAGAAACCATACAACTTCTACTTAACATAGGTGCCGATATTGAGTCGAAAGACGAGGACGGCCAAACGCCACTATCATGGGCGGCTACAAAAGGGCACGAAGTAGTCATACAGCTGCTTCTCGATAGAGGGGCTGAGATTCAATCAAAAGACAACGCCGGTTGGACACCCCTGTCGTGGGCTGCTGCAAAGGGGCATGAGGCGGCTGTACAACGACTGCTTCATGAAGGCGCTGATTCTAAATCAAAAGACAAAACCGGTTTGACACCGCTGTCATGGGCCGCCAAGAGCGGGCACGCAGCAGTTGTGCGGCTGCTGGAACAAAGTAATTAGATCATTTTCGTAGACTACAATGCTTTACTACCACTCTACCTTTATGGTTTTCATTATTAGATATGCCTAGCGCTACACGGGCGCGTGAGCGAACTTGACAACCGTTTGTAAGGGAACGTCTTAATTAGTCTTCTGGCAGAGTCCAGACAGATCTCTACATATGTATGAAAACAAGGAACAGGCAGATCTCTGCATATGTGAAAGACAAAGAGTATAGGTCTATAACAGACCTAGGAAAGTAGGTAGTTAGAGATAGTTCCAATTGATCTCCATCTCACTCCTCATTTCATCTCCAAGTGTCTTTGCTACCCTTACGCGCTTGGGTTTTTCTTTCCTTACCTACCTTTTCTACGTCCTACCAAGGGGGGTTCTATAAGTGATTGGAAAGTTTTTCAGCCTCCCTACTGCGAGATGCTCGAGGACCATACCTCTCCACAGTCTCACCCTGTTTGTGAAAAGCTGCGCTCAGCTTTCTCTTTGGATTTCTACTCCATCTCATTTCAGATATTCCTGGAAGCTGTACTTCGACATATAGCCTTGTGCTGACCGAAATGAGCGACCTGACACGTCCGCCCACAATACATAACCCCCTTGCATCTCGCACACAACATCAACTTGACGGAATCCTTTCCGCAATTCGCACATCGCGCTGGTACTGACAACGAGCCCCTCCCATTCCCACTTCCGCCCTCTGCCGCTGCTAGCAACTCCTGCGCTTTCTTTCTCGCTGATCTTAACACCCGTTGTTCGCCTAAACTAACGTGCGCCGCAGCCCATGCATTTCCCCCAGAAGGATAGACGCCCTCTGCGAGTTGTTCTGCTAGCTTTTCTACTTGTGTTCCGTAGCTGTCTAGAAGACTACAGAACGATTCTACCAAAAACCGTAGAACTTCCATTTCGTTCGAACCGCTGACTTTCTCAGTGGCATCGACTTGGTGAAGCGCTAGAGCAGCGAGCTCCGATTCATCTGCTCGCTGAATACGGAGGTATCGAAGAACATCTTTTGGTAGCGGATCGGTGAAGGTGAGAGGGATGGTAGAGGTTGAGCCGAGTCCAGCCGATACCCAGAGCTTATGCTTTTGCTCAAAGAGTGGCGCTTCGGGATGCGTTGTAAGAACGAGGTCATAGCTGTCATTAGGATTACTGGGTAAGATGAAGCCATAGAGACGTAAGAGGCGGTTATTAGGAATCGATCCATAGTTGATAAAAACCTGAAGGGATATTCCCCGTGTAAGCGCCCAAGTTGGTACCAGCAGAGAACAAGACGAACATACTTGATCACCAGCTTCGTAGTCCTTCCCAGCAAGGACAGAGAGGTTTTTTGACGAGGCATCGCGGACATGACACTGCGGAACCTCGGAGGAGTGGTTCAACATATCTGCGAAGGGCGCCAAAAGTCGAAACGAATTTCCATCGGGAAGTTTGAAATCCATCGCACGACTCCAGACGGTGCAGAGAGCCCACTTATACTAGCAAGAAGGCACAACAGGCGTCAGCGGTTAACCCCCGACATCTATCACACGCGTATAACACCTACATCTTCGATGGTGAACTTTTCGAGTGGAAAAAGATCCCGATGCTGCCCAAGCACTCGCACGTATAATTCCTTATAATCGTCTTCGATCTGTCGCCCCAGCTGCTTCGTAATGTTGTAAAGTGAAGTGCCAGCACAAACTTCCAACTCATCCTCGGCGAAAAAGATACTTGAGGAGTAGCTCTCAGGTAATGCTGCCACATGGCTTCGCAGGCCATCGTATCCCGACTCGCGCGACCGGACGAACAAAACATATGTAGCAAAGGTGTCTTCGACAGACAAGGGCGGTTGCGCAGAGCGAAGGACTGGGCCTAGAAGGGAGTCGGCATAGGCATTTTCGACTGTCCAGAGACTGCCACATGGAATGGTTAGAATCGTTTCTCCTTGCTTGAAACGCCTTAGTGTTCTAACACCGCGCCCGGTGATGGGGAAATCGGCAAGCTCCAAGTCATCCAAGCCCACCGCTCCAGTTGTTTTCAACCAGCTTTCCATTGCATCGGATCAGAGAGAGGAGGGCTGAAGTTTCTAGCTTCCGATCGTTGGGTTTTCGCTTGCGCAGGCTGGGCTTTGCATTTAAGGTTGTCTCCCATCTTATCGCTCGTCGAGGTTGGGCTTCCGTGGGCGGAGGGTGAGCTTGTCGTGTGTGGAGTTTTCCATGAATGGCGGTAGCCAACCCCCCTTATACGTCGTGTAACCGCCGGATAACCAGTCGGACCGAAAGAATACTGTATGGCAGACAATAAGTAGGAATGTAAGCTGACCAGGGGGGCGTTGGGGGCTGTGGGGGGTTCTGTCAAATGCTCCAACCGAAACCACGGTACCATTCACTAGCCCACCAAACAGCTTTGAGACATCATCACCATGTCGGCTTCGGATCTTGTTTCCGCACTGAATTTCCTCATAAAGTTGGGCTATGAAATTCAGACCCGACTCGACTCGCTCAACCAAGCCGCTGAGGACCTTCGACTGCTTAACACCAACCTTACCCTTCTGTTGAAGGTATTTGAGAATCCCGTGAACGAGGACATCGTTAAGACCCAGGTGTCCGAGTTCATTCATATCTTGGACATCCTGCAAAGCATCGCGTATTCGTGTGCAAAATGTGCCAAGGCCCTAGATATCGACCTTGCTGGAGCGGCAGCGACTGGGAGGGCGGAGACTCATGGCAGGAGATTCATCAAGCGCATATGGGCTTTGAACAAAATTCCCGACATTCTTGTTGAAATCCAGCGCAAGGCCGCACAACTTCAGCAGGTATGCAACGCAGTATCTACTGTGATTGTCAGCGACATCAGGACGCAACAGCGACGGACGAGTGGGAACGAAACTGTGGAATCTACCTCTATCGTGAAAACCCCACCTCTACACGACAACATGGACATCAGCGTGGAGTTTGCTAGCATCGACAAGATGGTGGGAAACCTGATGAAGGAATGCAGACACCTTCGGCAACGACTCCAGGAGGCCACTCTATTCCCCGATACGTCGGCTATTCAATATCATCAATCCCAGAACCCGGAAGCAGCATCATTTTGGAAGGATCGATTTCAAAACGAAGCACTTTACGCCTCTGCACTTCGATACGAGGCAAGGTCACTCAAAGGATCCTCCCACCACAAGCCCAGACCACCCCTTTCTTGTTATTGTCAATATCCACCGCATGCTACTAACATTTCCCTTACTTGACAGATGTTCTACGTTTCTTGGGCGCGCTTCGTACATGAGGTAGAAACGTCTTTTGTTCTCAAAAGGATACCGACTGGGGGTTTTAACCCCGGAGACGTCGACATCTCTCGCCAGCGAGGATCGCGCTACCTCATCGACCAAAGCGGCACGCGTCGTCTATCCGTTGTCCGGCCGTTCTGGCTCCCGGCTCTTCGGTCTGCTCTCGACCCCCTGCACAAGGGCTACGTCAAGCCTCAGGACTATTTCACTCTTATTCGCGACTCTTCCTTGTCGGACACGCTTAGAAGATTGGCTCTTGAATCCGCAGGCTACGGTACACTTGTCGAATGTGAAAGGGCATCTGAGGATCTTGCCTTACCGGCAGAGATTGAGTCCCCTTCTGATCACGTCGGCTGGATCTCTGCTCAAATCGTGGCCGTTCCAACACACGGTGAACTTGGCATCGTTACCGAACGAGAATTTATGAAATCAAGCGGCGATAATCTCTGCGCTCAATTGAACGATATTACTCCAGACGTTCACATTTACGTACGCTACCTTCAGACAGGTCAAATCGAACGTAAGAGTCTCTCGAAGCAAATTCGTCCGATCGGGGGCATTTCTATCGGCGCCCCGCTGTCTATCCGGCATGCCCTGGAATCGGGTGGTTATGCCTGGAGCGGCGACCTTCACATCACCGAGTTCAAGGCATGTTACGGGGGCCAGCATATCATTACAGTAGGGGTCGGTCCGACTGCCGTTGTGTTTTCCACGAGACCACTCAAGAATTCCTTCGATAATATGTTAGCTGATGATGACAGCTTCTCAACCTTTCTTAACAGCTTCTCGAGTTCTATCATACCCGAGTTTGACTGTACGCTCTTGGGGCCGTCGAAGGTATTCGCTGGCCCACCAAAAATTGGCGAAAAGATTCAGGTACGTACTATTTCTACCAAAACCTCGTGCCGTACGTTTTATTGAGTACGTTCTCATTCTGTGATTTGGCTAGATCGAGTATGATGGGCTTTGGTACGACTCTAGAGTCACAGTAGTGGATGGCGATGAGATAGAGTATATTGATTGGGATCTAGTCCCAGCCGATACTACAGAAGCTCGGGACGACAGTACAGATGTTCAGAGTGACAGCGGCAGCTTTTTTTTTCCGGAAGAGCAGTTGACGCAACTCGGAAAGGGCAGACGGCGGCTGTGGCGACCATGGCGGAGAAACATCATAAAGTACAACGTTCGACCTTATCGTTGCTTCCATATCGGCGACTCGGTCGAGGCACCCGTCATGTATCCGGATTTCCGATCCCATTACCATGTTACCGACAACTCGCAGCTCTACCTTCCTGCTCGAATCGTGGAGGTCCAGGGTGACCAGTATATGATTGAATTCAGTCCTTCGCTCACGGTTCATGGGTGGTGGCCAGGCAGGAAACCTCAGGGTACGCAAGTAGACATAGCGCCAGGATCAAGTATTAAGGTGGAGAACCCGTACGACTTTAACCGCGTGATGTTGGGCATGGACTTGGTGCGTCCGTTGTCTACGGGACCACGGCCGGCTCTGGGTGTTCAGTCGGCGAGGCCATCTGGATGGAGTTCATTCCAGGGTGTTCATATTTCCAGTCTTGAGGATCTTTTGGAGCGGAGCCTTTGGAACAACGACCGCGACAGTCCGCGAACGGGTGGCCAGAAGGAGGGGAACCCATTCGAATGAGGAATAACTACATTGTAGGATCTCTCGACCGTTCTATCGTTTTTCGCGTTTTGGGGGACGGGGAAAAACGTAAAGGTGACTGACGGTGTGTGAAAGTTTCGTGTCCACAAATTGGGACAACGGCAGGGTCTAGGCGGCCCGGAACAGAGTCATGATTCTCAGGATCGTGGGTGCCAGCACACTACCGAACCGAGATCTTGCCACCCTACGTCAAATGTTAGAAGAATAGGTCTGTGTTTGTAGAATCGGCGTGACCAACATGCTATCCTTCGTACGGCAACGATTGGCTGTATTGCAACACGTCTTATCGGCATCTCAATCTATAACGAGCAGCTGTAAAGCGTGTTTTAACAATCAACCGAGCAGGAGTCACATCGAGGACGCGTGTCTGGGCTATGAAGTCAATCAGCCAGTCTGACTGTTGAAACATCATACTGGAATCAACGTGGGTGGCTTAATGTGCTACCAAATGGATGAGTAGTAACAAGACGTATAATAAGCTTATTTTCTTCCATCTCGTCGAATTCAACGTTGATCTTATAGAAATTAGCACTTGGATAAGTTTCTAATCTAACTTATTACTAAAATTAGTATCACGATTTAAACAAACGACGTTAGATATGAAAGCTCTTGTAATATGATTAAAAATGAATGAAAATGGCTATAACCCTCCTGTGGAGCTATAGAAAAAGGCTGCCATGTCCTTAAGTTACTGGTTGAGTAAGAAGTCAATAGGGGGTGATGACGTCAAAGTGGTCAATGTTGTCATCAATATATAGAGATCCTAATGTTATACTAGATATTAGGCGTTGATAATATATGTACGTATAGGTCTTACTCCCTTCCTCATGTACCGAAAAACGCTTCTAGCTAGTGGGCTACGACAACGAAGAAGGCCGCTTGAGGAGGTGGAACTGGTCGAGGACGGTACCGTCCTCGCCGTGAATGTAGGACCACTTGACAGCCGTTGAGTTGATGACATTAAGCTGGCCGTAGCCGTAGTGCAGGTAGTCTAGCACGTTAGTAACGTTGGAGATGGGGGCGCCATTTAGTGTGCTGTGCGACTCGATGTTACCCGCGGCGCCGTTGATGAGGTGGGTCATCGACTTGCCCGGGTTCGTGTAGTACGTGTTATTACCCACTACGGAACTCTTGTCGATGATTTGCCCTGGGCTTATAGGCCAGAGGCGCTCGTACCAGTGGATATGGCTGTGAGAGTCAGCGCAGTGGTTCCATGGGTTACCGACGTATATTAAGTCGTCGTTCTATGGCAGAGAGAAGAGGGGCCCCCTAATAGAAAATAATGAAAAGTGGCTACTTACCCTGCAATGTAGGCATCAACACCGCCCTCGATGAATATTTCCTCAAAGGCATTACGCATATACGTCTCGTACGAGGAGACCTCCGTCGAGTACATAGGACGGTGGCTCATGGCGAAGACCCAAGGCGTCTTCTTGCGGTCAACCTTGGCAAGATCGGCCTTAATCCAGTTGATCTGCTCGTAGGCCGCGTTGTTTGACCATTCATTATTGGTGATGTAGCCGAAGGGGCCCGAGTCGGTCGGATAGGTGTCCGACTCTATAGGCACACCGGGCTTGCCCTTGTTGTCGCGGATGAAGGGCCACTCGGGCGAGTACGCGTAATCCGTCTCGCCGTTGAACGAGATGAAGTGCGCCAGACCGTAGTCGAACGAGTACCAAAAGTTTCCACGGCCGCCATTCAAGCTGTCACCGTTCATTTCGAATCGGTTCTGGAACGCAGTGAAGTTCCTGCATTTCTTGTTAGTGGCTTCAGTCCCATGGCACGGGCGTCGAGTGGAGGGAAAACACACCGCTGGGTTGGGGGACACGAGTAGTAGGTAAGGTATTCGCTTGCCGGGGCGGTGGTGTTTGTTTCGTTGTTGTTCAGGTACGCCGTGAGCCAGCCACCGTCATCAAACTCAGCACAGGCGGCCTCATGGTTACCGGGCAGCACCTGGTACGGAATGAAGTTGGTGACGCTGTTCAGCCACTGCTGCCACAGATCCCAGTTGCTTTCGTAGATAGTGCTGATATCGCCACCATAGGGACTGCCTTGCCCAGGGGCCTCGCCCTCGGGGAGTGGGAGGTCGTAGTCCGGGTCCGAGTCTCCGGGGGGCAATGAGCTATGGGTGCCGTTGTAGCAGACGTCCCAGTCGGGGGAGCAGGGCAGGACGTCGCTGTACCAGTCATCTGCGTAGCTAATGTCGCCGCCGTGCCAGGCAAAGGCGAGCTTGCCGGATTGAGCAGCAACGGAAAGCTGCTTGTGGGTACCCTTGGCATTGGTGTAGCCCATGTCGTTGAGAACACCGACGGTGAAGGAATCGCGCGCACCAGCTGGGAGCGCCGTCTTGAACCTCAAGATCTTGGAAGCTGTGGTGCCGTTTGAAGCTTCGATCCGGTAGAAGTACTCGGTACCGGCCCTAAGCCCAGTGAGCTCGACGTTGTGGAAGAACTCGGAGCACTGGGTGATAACGGCGACTTCTGAACACGAGGGGGTTCGAGCATACGTCTTGGACGTGCCGGTGGCGCTCTTGCCCAGGAAAACAGTCTCACCGTAGTGGACAGTAGGCTTCTGCGTCAGACCGAAGGGGGTTTGGAAGTGAACGTTGACACCAGTCTGCAGGTATGAAAGAGAGATGACGTTGATGTTGTTGGTGGGCCGCTTGAATGCGGGCCAGACGGCGGGAGGTTCGACAAGGCGAGGAAATCCCTTGCCGTTGCCATTGACCGTCTGATCAACCCAGTCGCCCACCGGTACGGTAGGGCCGGTGTAGGGGTAGGTAGTGTCGACATCCCGCTTGTTGTCGTGGACCCCTGAGCCCCCGGAGCGCTTGGGAGCAGTGGTAGCCGGAGAAGCTAGCAGGACGGCGGTTGCCACAGTAGCTGCTAACTTCATGTTTTCTGTCTCGGGATGAAGTCAATTGGACAAAAAAGGGCCCCCCTCACTCTGCTCCAGCGAACGCGAGGGGGGACAGAGAGAGTGCGGCGGCGCCAAGCTTTATTTTTATAGTTGATGCGGGCGTCTGCGGCAGCACCCGACCGGTCAGCCCGTACTGTTGGTAACTCTCTACCTGGCTAGGCGAGCTAGGCACGCTAGACTGGAGCAATGGAGACGATGAGCCAACGGGGTCGAATAATTCGCTGACCTGCGTGGAAGCATATTCGAGATCTGACAGTAAGGCCAGGGGTAGTTCCTATTAGTGTACTAGTGAATTAGTAGGGTATTCCCTCTAAGTAAGTACTTACAGTAAGTAGATGGATGATGCTGGATAGACAGCCAATGATAACGAATATATCAAGCACGCCCTGTCAAGCATTCAGCACCTGCTGGTTTTGGACTTGTGACGCTTATATGTACGCGATAAAACGGATCGCACTTGGTTTGCAGACAAGCACCTAAATAGTCGGTCCTCTTGATAATTAGTTCCATCGATCCCCACACATCCCAGACTACGGGCTTTTAAAAGGGGGGGATAAGAAGAGAACGATGCGGACGAAATAGTGAGGGATATTATCCGAAGCAGGACGACGAGACCGCCCCGATCGTCGATGATACCGTTTTCTTGGATATGATGCCTTGGTGCAGCTACGGGGGCCGATGGTACAATGGAACGCCGGCGGCTAGGACGAGGGGAGAACGCGTGGGGACCGCCACTCCTCGACGATGAGTCAGCTGGTACCATCGTGAACTTTGCATTTCTCGAAATCTAGATATGTTCAGCGGTGTTTTATTTTAAACGAACAAGCGAGACGCAGCTTGAGTCCGAGTTTATGCGATTAATGTCGAGATCAGCGCAGTAGTCACCGGAAGTGAAATGGAACGATACATATAGTTTACTGATAAAGATTCACAATATTTTTAGGATCTGGATGAAGCAGTCTCGCTTGCCCTTATCCTACGCGACGATGGGAATCCGGGCTCGACAGATTATCTCATAATCACGAGGGGAACAAGAATCAAAGCGGTGATAGCATGAATATGTGTAATGATTTTAAAGCTTTGCCGGGAATACTAAGTAGGGAGGGCTATTCTCATCCTGTTATTTACGTCTTTGATCAGTTTACAGTCTGTGTAGCTGTCGAGAACCGAGAGCCTCATTCCCTACGGCCGAATGAGAACTACTAAAGCTGTTGTGAGGGGGTTGGATGACGTCATTCGTTCTCACGTCAGGTAAATAAATAATTGAACGCGCGCTGATCGTACAGACTGGAATGTTGCTGATAGTCGCCAATGTTTAACCACCCTCGTTCTCCAGCTTTGTCCATTCCAATGAAATGATCAAGAACCCAACGACAATGGCTGGTCATCCTGTTTGCTGTATCACTGAGGTGCCAATCGCAGTCAGTTCTGTTCCGTGCATATTGAGAATGGCCAACTAACGACCTTATGTCTCCAGGTTCTGAATAGACTGCTAAATGAAGCATTTGCAGGAAGTGAGGAACTAGTGCCGGATAGTGAACACCAACTTGCTATAGCTGTCAACGCCAGTGATGGATCGAGCAAACTGCAAGAGAAGGCTAGCGTCCCTCCATTAAACGGCAGTTTCACCCCATTTGTCGCTGCCTCAATCGACGATGCTGCTCGTCATATCGGGGATGTTTCCTACTTTGCTGTGCTTGACCGGCAGTCTATCGATGATAGCACTGCCTTGCTACTGCATCGTCAGAAAGACGGTTCTAACTCGACCGCTCGCGTTACGTTCAAATCCGTTCAACATATTCTTGTCTCCCTCTCTGTGGCTGCTTTAGGATTCCAAGAGATCCAAGATATCGCAGAGTCCCAAGGGGGAATCTATGGTAGAGATGAAAATCGTCCAAAAAGGGGAGGCCTTACTCCTCCCAAGAAACTCGGTCTCGCTTAACATGATTTCTATCCAGGGAGTTCGCAGGTATTTGACTAGGCATGCAAGAGCATGTTATGACATTTCAGAAGACTCATTTCATATCCCGCAAATACTATAAATTTCTTATTTAATCCTTCGCGACAAGTTAGTAAAAAGAATTTTGACATGAGATGAACATATCTTCGCTGCATAATTACTTCGTAAATATTCGTACCTATCATTAGAGCACAAAGAAAGGAAGAGAAGAGACATAGATGTTCAAGATAGTCTACATTATATCCTATCTTCGAACACCTTCAGAATTGTCACAATGCGTTTTCAAATCGTCCATCTCTTCATCTCTTCAGGTATTTCGGCTTCCACATTTGAGTGACTTGCAAGAATGCCTGCTATGCTCTAAATAATAGCTTGAATATGGCGTGTTAACTTGCGATAGAGATAAAAAGAACCAAAGCCTCCACTGTACGGAATTGGGCATTGGGGGACTCCTACGACGACTATCCCTTTACAAGAACGGAGAAGGGAGGCAATGGTGCTATCGTGGGTAGCGCCGAGAAAAGCAGTATGCGAAACGAACAATACTAACAAGTGACATATACTACACAAAGTCTCGAAACAACCAGGTGAATATGGTCAACTCAGGGCCCTCTATAAGATGATCAACAGCGGCGAGATATTCGACGTAGCTGCGAGGAACTACGGAACGGCGTAAGTTACTACCCCTCAAGCTATTGGGATATCCGAACTTGTCTAGGAGTCGTTCGTTCTAGTTCGAGCCTTATATCTTACATCCGAGTTGGCATTGACGTAATTGCCCTAAACTAAACATCCTGTGACGACGTAAACTTGACAAATGGTGGCAATGAGTTTGTACCGAATAGATGCCAAAATACGCCCCGTAAAATCAACAGCGGAGCTCGCCCTTAGCGTATCTTGTAGGGTGAATTACTCGACATTGCACAAGCCTTGATAGTACCGATGAGCTGATGGAGGCCGAGCCTCTCTACTTAAATAACCCAATTCAAATGTTCGAGTTCGAGAGTGAGTTTGGCGAAAGGCCACTTTCCGAAACCCTAACGTCTAAAAGGAAGACGTACTCGGATAGCAAATTTAGAGCAATGGTAAATGGTCAAACTGTGTCAAGATAATTTGGGAAAGCAAGTACATTGGAAGAAGAAAAGAGATTTTCATGAAGCGAGCCTGAAGTATGTTCTTGAAGAGCCTGGATACTGATTCAGAATTAGAGTTCGATAACAGACGACGTGTTACTGTTTACAGGTAAAATATCAAAGATAGACATATTTTATGGGAGAGCTAGTATGCCTATAGCTTTCTGTCGTACGAATGCAAGGATTCTTTTTCTGTGTGCTTCCAAGATGTGTTCCACCTAGTCTACTTTGTTTTGCGTATATAACATCGTGAAGTCAATACTGGCGCTAGAATACTGTTGTATTAGTTAATGTCGAAATTCAACAAGATAGCTCAGGATCCTTCTCGTTTCAATAGATATTCTGCTATATGCTAATACTACTACCCAAAATGGTGAAAGAAAATATACACAAAAGATATTCCCTGTTTCTGTACCGGCTCAAATCCTTGAGGATGAGTGGGAGTCCATATCACAGTCTGCACACCTAGGAAGAAATGGAGGGCAACATGCCCCTAGAGCAGATAGTGTTGCATGGAAGGCCTTAGCGACTAGGTCATAGCGACTGCGTTGGTTCATGCAGTTTCCCATGCTCTTGGGCTGGAGAACGAAGTTTTAGTGCTGCATATTTACTTGATTAGGCTATCCAACCACAGATACGGTATGTTGCCGGATCACTGAGATAAGCACTGCCGATTATTAGCCTTGGAGGTATAGCCTCTGAGAGAGCTGGGAAGCCTGGAAGGACTCCGAATGGCCACCCGATTCTGATTATTCATTGGGTATCATTCTTAGTTGATAATGTTGTTTCTTTGCTGAAAGCGGAAAGGAGAAAGTAGCAAAAGTACAGCGCATTTGGAAAGATTCGGCCAGACTTCCATACAACATACAACAACCATAAGGCTCATGAATAGGTAAGTAAGCGAAGATATCAATGCTGGCTAGCTGTAGCGCTTACGTACCTGGGATCCCGATTATGTAGCTCTTCTAGATGCGGGTGGTAGTTCGATGCAGGTTTATGTTTGTGAATTTTAGAAACTTCATTTTCCTAACTCGGAAACATGTTGAAAAGAAACAGAGAGAAATACGAATAAGAGATAATCTTCTCTCATTTTAAAAGGGTTAGTTGGAAGCTAAGGGACTGTCTTGTAGGCGGGCTTGTGAAGTAGTGGCCGCGTTGAAGCAGGCGGTTTGATTCGTAGAGGAAGGGTAGGGTTTATACGTGTTGCATGATTTTCTGGGGTTGTGTTAGAACTAACCCTCGAACATTTCTATCTACATAGTATCGAGATCTGTTATTGACACGTACCGCTCTATCTGTTCCGAGACATGACATGGGTTTCAAGCAGTCAAAGTAGAGTATAAGACGATAACATGACAAGCTTTCGCGGACTGAAAACAGGGAAGAAAACAGACAGATCGTGTCATTGCTATATCTTTTGTGATATAATGATCTCTAAAGGCAACTATTATCATGTGAAAATTACAATCGTATAGTTCGTCTTTATCTCGTATGCCGGTAAATCAGTGTTGTAATACGACTGACTCATAAACTTTCAATATAACATACAGAAGTGGATTGATGAACTTCTGCAACACTTCTTCTGCCGATAGCTCTTGTTTTTAGTTATAACTTTCTTGTTTCCTCTCCGTACGCAATCCAATCGGGCCCTTAGCTCTACCATTAGTAGAGTTTAATCGCCGATTCCTAATATATGGGTCGAAAATGGCATGATTTATTAAAACAAATGCCGAGTATGGTTTGGAGCTGTTATGCAGATTTCAGCTATCTCAGATACCTCTCGGATTACATTTTTATGTCTGTCCTTGCCACATGTTCGACATTAAACCTGACAAACTAGGCATTGGGAATCCGTGCGCTGTGTCGGTTAGTTCACATGACTAAGGAAAATAGGATAGATCCCAATCTCCAGATCGCATGTGGGTTACAGCGTTAGGTCTACACAAGTGGCAAACTACACTACCTCTTTAGGAGGTGGTAGCCCATTGTTTCATCACATACGTGTCAAGCTTGAATTGAGTGCGCTGCAAGTTCGAATAGTAATTATGTAGCTATCTAACCCGCGTAGTGCTCCGCGTATTGAGACCATCGCTTACGGACATAGGTTATTGTCAGCACTAGATACGCGGAAAAGCCGTGTTGTTGTTCTCCAAATATGCCAAGAGACTTTAACTATTACTGGACTGGTACCGAAAGACAGGGAGAGGTCACTGAAAAGGGCCGCTGAGTTCCAAATCAAGGCGTAGGGAATACTAATTCGGTTTCATTGGCTACCGGGACCTGCCTCACCTACTTTCTATGTAAATGTTCCCCCGTACAAGGATCCTAGATTTTCAGCTTTCAGGGTTTCCTGCAACGGAAAACGACCGTGCGCTTACTCTTTCTTATTCTACACCCACTCTTTTCTATTTCTATACTTCTTCCAAGTGTCTGAATATGCACCTCTGCCAACCTCTACCAACCTTTAACATGAGCATGTCTGACTAAAGACGGTAGCTGCTGGGAGCTCGCGCCCCCCTCTTCGGTCCAAGGGGATGACCCTCTATATCGAAAACGCACTCCTCAGTATGGTCTTCTGAATAACGTCGCTGAATTTCTTGTTCTCCTCCAGCGTAATAGGAACATCGTGCTCCCCGGTATGCTCAAAGACTGCAGCGAGAGTCGTATCGCACAACCTGACAAGGTGCTCGGCATGTGGCTTGAATAGATCCTGTACACCCCACACATGTGCAGTGGGTATACTGATTCTGTCCTCGTACAAATCTGGGTGGAAGCAATACGGTCTGAGGTGGGCGTTCTCGGGAGCTCCAATAATGTCCTTCAGATACTCCACCCTCTCTTGCCATGTTGGGAACATGTCGGCCAGCATAGCTGCTTGTGAGTCCGCCAGAGGCTTTGCGCGAACCGATTTGTCGCTCGCTTGACGCTGCCACAGAGACGCGTCAGTGCTGAGTGGGTTCTCGCCTGTGATTAACCCAAAAACGTCCTGGCCAAGTGAGCTGGTCCAACTGAATGGAAGTGTACCGCTGATGAAGATAGCAAATCGGAATAATGGGGCCGAGAAAGGTTGCTCGACCTGATGCTTGAGAAGCAGAGCCGCAGCAAGCATCGAACCCTACGTACGGCGTTGGATCAGTACAAGGTAACATGAATACGTCGTGATCGAGTAGTGTTTATTGGTTGTACCTCAGAAACTCCCATCACTCCGTCAAAAGGACCGTCGCTCTCGATAAAATCCTCTATTCGTCGCAGAGCTCGAGCTAGATTAACTGTCGTCAAGATGTCGACATAGGTGAGGTATGGGCCAGGGTAAACGTCTGAGAGGAACTTTTGGGGCACAACATGTTTATCCCCCTCAAACCACTCGTATGAGTACTCCTGCGGTAGAAAAGATCGCATCTTTTCTGTCTTGGATCGGAAAACCGTGGCATTGATTGCCGTCCCATGGAGACACAGAATCCGCATCGTGCTTACTTGCGAGAAGTTGTATTTCGACGATTGATGCTCTACAGACAGGAGTGTGAATGATGAACCGTGCTGCGCGAGAGCCGCCTCAAATTCCATTTGAAAGAGGAACTAAATACAATTCCTAAAATCTTGCTTCGGCTAGAGACAAGACGACGCTCTGCCGCTGAGCGCTTTGGCCTCTCGAGACACGTGTGATGAACTGCGCATCCTGCATTGATACCTCCTCAAGTTTGGTTGACTACGTAAATATGCATATTCGTATGTTGGCCAACCTTGCTGTGAGAACCTGGCATCTAAACGCTTGCCGAATATGGATTCGGAAGCTAGCGACGTGGCAACGGTGCAGGTGAGGCTCACCACGCAGGGTTACACATTGGCAAGATCTATGAACAACTCTTCCAGTTGCTATGTAAAAGTGTGCATGACTCGACAAGGACTAGCAGGGCATAGCTTGAAATGGATTCGCATCGTCACATCAGGGGAAGTAGAATCCTGAATGCCGTTGCCAACACGCACGAGCTCGATATCAACTCGGGGGTTTCGAATATTTCGTTATATATGCCTCGAGTCCCTAATCGAGTCTCCTCAACTGTCCAGCTACTCATCACCCGCCACCTCATCTATCATCCCCTTCTCCCTCCCTCCGAACGGCATCCCATCTATCGACGCTTCTTAGATTCGAAAGAGTCAAACTCCCAGTCCCGACGATCACAATGTCCAGTTCCGACATTGCTATTATCGGGATAGCATGCCGCTTCCCGGGCGAGGCCCGCTCTCCAGCGGCCTTTTTTGAGATGCTCCTCCAAGGGAGGGATGCTTGGTCGAAGGTGCCTCCAACGCGATTCAACTCTCATGCGTTCCTTCACCCCAACCGAGAGCGGCCAGGGTCTCTAGTAAGATTGTCCCTTGCTGGAAACTCTGTCACTCTGTTTTAACTATTATTTTAGGTCGCTGAGGGCGGGTACTTCTTACAAGAGGATGTGTCGAAATGGGATGCCCCCTTTTTTGCCACGTCCGCAGCAGAAGCCCGTGCTATTGATCCACAGCAGCGCCTCCTTCTCGAGGTTGCCTACGAAAGTCTTGAGAATGCGGGCATTCCAATCGAGGCAGTTTCAAACACGGAGACAGCTTGCTTTGTCGGAGGGTTTACACATGACTACAAGACAATTGTTCAACGAGACTTAGAAGATGCGCCGCAGTATGCAATCACGGGGACTGCCATGAACATGCTCGCGAACCGTGTCAGCTGGTTCTTGTAAGTCCATGTCCCGAACGTATTATTCAGATCTATTGCGGGCTGACATTCGACGCTACTTACAATAGCAATATGCGAGGAGCTTCTGTCACAACTGACACGGCCTGCTCGAGCTCGTTAGCAGCACTTCATCTTGCATGTGAAACGATCAACTCAAGGTCAAATAAGACACGCTGTGCACTTGTAGGAGGCACGAGTCTCATCCTTGGGCCGGAGGTATCATGTGGCCTCAACGCGCTTAGCTTTCTGAGCCCTGACAGCCGCTGTTACGCATTTGACTCGCGTGCGAACGGCTACGCTCGAGGTGAGGCAATATGTATGCTTGTAGTGAAGCATATAGACGATGCTATTCGTGATGGCGATCCAATCCGGGCTGTGATCCGGGGCACAGGACTCAACCAAGACGGAAAGGTACGTTTAGCCACATACCCAAGTCAACTGTAAAAGACTGCTAATGCGCAAGCAGACGGCGGGTATCGTACTTCCAGATGGAGACGCCCAGATGGACTTGATACGCCAGACGTATGAGCTGGCGGGTCTCAATCCTGCGGACACACAGTACGCAGAACTTCATGGTACAGGTACGAAAGCCGGCGACCCTACCGAGATGACGGCCATTGCCAGGACAATTGCCCACGGCCCGCGAAGCTCTACTCTCTATTGTGGCTCAGTCAAGACACAAATCGGTCATACAGAGGGCGCAGCGGGCATTGCTGGTGTGATAAAGTGTGTGCTTGCGATGGAGCGCGGCATCATACCTCCCCATCTCAACTTCAACAAAGCCAACCCGCGCCTGCGCTTAAATGCGTGGAATATTGTTCTTCCCACTGCTCCAATCCCTTGGCCCGAAGCCGAGGTGCGGAGGTGCTCTGTGAACAATTTCGGGTTCGGTGGTACTAATGCACATGCGATTCTCGATGACGCGTATAACTATATGCGTCTCCGGGGCAAGACCCTCACAGGTCCATTGCGAGGGTCGTCTCTGCCGCACAATGGACCTGTCACTGCTTTAGTGAACGGCAATGTTCCGACTACCAACGGTCATGTCTACGACGCCCCGGCTCGTGTTTTCGTTCTCTCCGCGCCCGAGCAAGAAGCGATTGCCCGCCAACGCCAAGCGTATTCAAGTTACCTCAAGACGAGTCCCTCTCATTCCGTCCTGCAGAATCTAGCCTACACACTCTTCGAACGTCGATCTATCTTTCAGTGGCGCCATGCTGTTGTTGCCAGCTCCATTGATGAATTAGCGTCGTCCTGGGCGAACGAAAATTCTAGGCCAACAAAAGCAGTCGCTCCTTGCCACGTTTCCTTCGTGTTTACAGGGCAAGGCGCTCAGTGGTTTGCAATGGGCCGTGAACTAGCCGCTTACAAAGTCTTCGCTGCATCTCTCCAAGAATCTTCTGCCGTCCTCACGAAGCTCGGCAGTCCATGGGATGCCTGGGACGAGCTCTTCGCCTCCGAGTCTGAGTCGAAAGTCAACCAAGCTGAATACGCCCAGCCACTGTGCACAGTTCTCCAGATTGCCCTTGTTGACCTTCTTACACAATGGGGAGTCAAGCCTCACGCTGTGATAGGCCATTCATCAGGCGAGATCGGAGCAGCCTATGCTGCCCGTGCTCTATCCAGGGAGGACTGCTTGAAAGTTGCGTATCACCGAGGTCGTGTATCTAGCCAGGTTAAAGAAAAGCACCCTAATGGGTCTATGATGGCTGTCGGTTTACCAGTAGAAGATGTTCGGCCGTATCTTGCCCATACGGCAGAAGCCGTTGTTGTGGCTTGTGTCAACAGTCCTACCGGCGTCACCCTTTCCGGTGACAAGCCAGCTCTCGTTAGCTTGCAGTCTATCTTTAACGAGAAGAACATCTTCTGCCGCCTGCTTCAGGTGGAGAATGCCTATCACAGCCCTCAAATGCTGAGTGTAGCCGAAGAGTATCGGAACAATATCGCGGATATCGTTCCTATAGACCAATCGTCTACGCAATTCTATTCTACGGTTGACGGTTGTCGTATCCCCACTTCTAGACTAGGCGCTGACTATTGGGTTGCCAATCTGTGCTCTCCTGTGCAGTTCGTGGCGGGATTGGACGAGATGCTATACGCAAATGTCGAGAGAAAAATCGTCAAGAGCAAGTCCCAAGCGACAGGAATCCTCCTTGAAGTTGGTCCCCATTCTGCCCTTGGAGGCCCTATCAAACAATTCAAAGCCGCCCGTGATGGAATCGAGCACGTAGACTATCAGAGCGTTTTGACACGTGGAAAAGATGCATCACTCACGGCATTGCACGCGATGGGTTCCCTGTGGATGAAGGGTGCGGTCGTAGACCTTAATAAAGTGAGTATATCGTTGTATTTCTAACCTCTGTTACATATTTCTTACCGATTTGCTTCTAGGTCAACAGCCGGGATGAAATCCCCGCGGAGGCCATGGTCTTGGATAACCTGCCATCGTACAGCTGGAATCACTCCAACTCGTACTGGCACGAGTCACGAGCATCCAGGAACCACCGCCTTTCCGAATATCCGAGACACGACATAATTGGTTCGCGGATAGACAGTTACAACCCGCTGGAACCAGTTTGGAAGAACCATCTACGCGTTTCAGAACTGCCTTGGCTACGAGACCATCAAATCCACGGCGACATTGTCTTTCCCGCAGCTGGTGTAATCTGCGCTGCGATAGAAGCAGCTCGTCAATTCGCGCAAGGTGACAACCTCAATCGGGACATCATAGGCTTCGAGCTACGCGATTTCTGCATCAACCGACCTGTACTCATTCAAGATCTCGATAACGGGGTGGAGGCCTACTTAAATCTTAAGAAGAGAAAGCTCGGTATGGGCAGTGGTACCGGAATATGGCATGAATTTACTTTCTATTCTTGCCCGAGCAATGGAGCACACGTAGAGCACGCGTGCGGGCTGATAGAAATCCAGTACGCCAAGCCGGCTTCGGAAGTCGACAGTGGGAGAGAGTTGACAGAAGAAGTTCAGGCACGCAGAGAAGAATGGAACACCAAAAAGGCGGATTGTGTCGATGTAATTGACAGCGTGGCTCACTATGATTTTTGCAAGTCTGAGGGTCTCGAATTTGGTAAGTTTAATAGATCGCCCAAATGTGAAGAGAACTGGAACTAAACTCATCGCAGGGCGAATATTCCAAGGTCTGACTAGAATTCGTCAGAAAGACAGTACCGTAGTATTTGAGGTGACGGTCCCAGACACTCGTTCTTCGATGCCTTACAGCTATGAAAGCGATCTCCTCGTCCATCCTGCCACGCTCGATGCTTGTCTCCAGACTATGTTGATCGCCATCCCTAAAATGGCTGGAGTACCCAAGCAGATCTGGATCCCAACGACAATTAGAAGTTTGCAAATTTCTAACACTCTATCCCACGAACATGGCCAAGTTCTTCACGGCTTCTGCGAGTCCTCGCGCCGCGGGATCAGAGAGATGACTGGCTCGATTGTAATCGGAAATGAAACCTTTGATACACTCCCTGCAATCATGATGGAAGGCGTAACGTTTACCGGACTGGGGGTCAATCAGAATACGCCTCAAAATTCTACCCAAGAGCAGTCCTTGGTCAAGCTTTGCTCCACGCCGTCTTGGAAACCCGATGTCGACCTTATTGAAACGGATACAGCAGTGACTAAGCTTGGCGATAGCGACAAATCTGCTGAAGAACTGGCCCGATTCTGTTCTCAGGCAGACGCGATCGTGAAAATAATGTGTCGCCGCGTATTGAAAAACTTTGATTCCAACACACGCTCTTCACTTCCGGATTATCTTCAAAAGTACGTCGGTTGGATGGCAAAGCAATGTGAGAACTCGGCGACAAGCGGCAAACTATGTCCATTTGACTTACCCGACAAGAACGAAGACTACATCATCACTGATTTTCTTGCCACCTACCCCTTCGACGGACAATTCTGCTCTCACGTTTTTGAATGTCTAGATGATATCTTCAAGCAAAGGACAACTCCTCTGGCGTCCCTAACATTTGAGGATTATCTTTCTAGGTTTCATCGCGAGACCTACGGCTCCTTCGCCAGCACACAGATCTTGCAAAACTGGTTTGATCTCAAGGGCCACAAGAACCCACGTCTCAGAGTGATCGAGATCGGCGGAGGAACAGCTTCCGTTGCCGCCCCCATGCTAGAGAAGCTAAGCGGGAAAAATGGGGAATCGCCTCGCTTTTCTCAATGGACATTTACGGACGCCTCTACCGACTGTTTCCAGAACGCAGAAGATCTACTCAAGAAGTATGAACCTCGAGTGAGTTATAAGCAATTAGATATTGAGAGCGATGTAGAGGAGCAAGGATTCGATGCCGAGTTGTATGACGTGGTGCTTGCTGTAAACGTAAGTCTCCAGACCCAAGCGATTTCTCCATGACGATGCCCCTTTACTCATCTTTCTAGGTATTGCATGAGACAAAGAACCTCAAGAGGACACTCGAAAATTGCAGACGGCTACTAAAACCTGGCGGAAACCTAGTTTTGGGCGAGTATACCAATCCGAACGATATCAGCTCCTTTATTTTTGGTCCCCTGCCTGGGTGGTGGGTTGCTGAAGATGGGAGACAAAACGGACCCCTTCTGTCCCAGTCTGAATGGGACACTGCGCTTAAGGAAACGGGATTTTCCACCGCTGACATAAAGCTGCCCCATACAGACAGTGATAACGCGCACAGGATGTCTGTATTGATAAGTACACGTCAAGAGGAGCAAGACTACAGCTCGAAGGATGTTGTGATTGTAACCCCTGAAAAGTGTACAGGCCCTACGGCCATTCTTGCGTCACTAATTCGCTGCGAGTTCGAGCGTCTTGGTTCAACCGCGGAAGTCACAGATATCCCAACAGCGGTGATGAGTGCGAACGGGAAAACCGTGGTATCCCTTCTAGAGTACGAAAACCCGTTCCTAGAAGATATCGAAGTAACCCAGTTCGACCAAGCGAAGCAGATACTTCTCCATAGTGCAGAGCTTCTCTGGATTACAAGATCAGATCCGGAAGACAAGGTAGGGCATCCGAGCAGACGCATAGTATCAGGACTCTTGCGATGCCTCAAAACAGAAGATGCTTCCCGCCGGCTATACGAGCTTCACTTTTGCAGAGCAGCTGCTACAGCCATGGATTCAGCAGCCCGCACCATACGCCGCAGACTTTGCGGCTTTTGGGGCGCAAAGCAAAATTTGCCTGAAGAGATGGAGACCGTCGAGCAAGATGGCACGTTCTGCATCCCGCGTTACGTTCCCGAACCGAATCTAAATCGCTCCCTGTCACTGAAGGAGTTTGGTGCTGCTCCAGAAATTGAGAATCTCGTCCAACCTAAGCGGCCCCTGAAGTTGACGATTGGAACACCTGGGATGTTAGACACTCTCCATTTCGTGGATGATGATGTGCCATTCCAGCCGTTGCCCGACGGAGATGTCGAGATTGAAGTAAAGGCGTGTGCCATGAACTTCCTGTAAGTACTATGTTCGTACCTTGTTTCGCTACAGAGCAAGGCAATTAATCGTGCTGCTTCCAGGGACATTATGATTGCAATGGGTCAGATCCAGCATCCTGACTTGGGTTACGAGGCCACTGGCATCATCAGTCGCGTAGGTGCTAATGTCACCAAATTCAAACCAGGCGACCGGGTGATATATATGGGCTTGGGCGCCATGCGAACTGCTATCCGATGCTCAGAAGCATACGCTCATGCTTTGCCCGCCAGTATGACGCTTGAGGAAGGCGTAACGATTCCTATTGCCTATGCCACTGCTTATCAATCCTTAATAGAAGTTGCGAGAGTGCAAGAGGGGGAGTCCGTGCTCATCCACGCTGCTGCCGGAGGTAAGTCAATGATGTGTTCAGAGTCGTATGTCTCCTACTTATACCAGAGCTAATCCCCCCAACAGGCTTGGGACAAGCCCTCATTCAGATCGCCAAAGTTCTGAAAGCCGAGATCTTCTGCACGGTAGGAAATAACGCTAAGAAACAGACGATCATCGACCTGGGTGTACAACCCGACCACATCTTCAGCTCTCGAGACTTGTCCTTTAGCAAGGGCATCCAGCGTCTCACGCAAGGCCGGGGAGTCGACGTGGTTGTAAACTCCCTTGCAGGAGAAGGATTACGGAAGAGCTGGGAATGTCTCGCTCCTTACGGTCGGTTCATCGAGGTTGGTAAGAAAGACATAGTGGGTAACAGCGGGCTCGACATGCGACCATTCCTTGAAAATACCCTATTTGCCGGTGTTAATCTTGAACGAATGATGGTCGTCAACCCGCATAGAAGCTTCAAGCTTGTATCACAAGTCTTGAAACTCTTCGAGCAAGGCGCAATCAATCATATAAATCCCATCGAGGTGCACGATTTCACAGAAGTTGAGTCCGTCTTTCGGACGATGCAACGAGGAGCACACATCGGCAAATTGGTCCTTCGTATCACACCCGAGTCGCGAGTGTTGGCTGCGCCTCAGCAGTCCATTCGATTAAAGCTCGATTCAAACTCTACCTACCTGCTCGTGGGTGGCCTAGGTGGTTTAGGTAGAGCCCAAGCACTATTCATGGCAGAACATGGTGCGCGCCACATCGCGTTTATTTCGCGGAGCGGAGGCGCGCGACAAGAAGCGAAAGACTTGCTCGAGAAATTGGGAACCCTTGGTGTCGACGCGAAGGCTTACGCGGGAGACGTCGCCGACAAGTCACGATTACAAGAGATCCTTCGGGAGATAGCCATAAGTATGCCGCCTGTACGGGGAGTGATCCAGGGGGCTATGGTGCTGGACGATGTACTCTTCCACAAGATGACCTTTGAACAATGGGTGACGGCTACAAGGCCTAAGATTCAAGGTAAGACACAATGCCAAAACAATCAAGAAGGGAACTAACTCAGCATGATTAGGAAGCTGGAATCTACACGAGCTGCTTCCTGAGAATCTCGATTTCTTCATCCAGCTCTCATCATTAGCAGGAATCATAGGTTCTATTTCACAGTCCAATTACTCGGCAGGAAACACTTTCCAGGATGCTCTAGCACAATATCGACGCGCCAAAGGCTTGGCAGCTCAGAGTATCGATCTTGGACTTATGAAAGAGATTGGTTATGCTGAAGAGCATAAAGACATCGCTGCCAACAAGAGTTCACTGAACTTGGTAAGTCCTCCCTCTTCGTTCCTATGGCTAGCGGACAGGCTATCCGGATCTTTTCGACTAACACTTGAGACAATTAGACGAGCCTTGGGAAAGACCAATTCCTGCACATACTCAAGTGCGCAATGGCAGGCACTGCAGATGGGAAGAACCCGTTCCCGACGCAGCTCATCGTAGGCGCTGGCAGTGGCGGTGCCGTCCAGGCGGCAGAAACTTCGGGGGTCGGGGGCGGCGACTACTACTGGCTGCGCACTCTCTCGCAGTTTGCCTATCTTCAACGCCTCGATGTCCAGGAGACTTCGGCCAGCGAAGAAAAACAGAGCGGCGACGGAGCAACCGAGAAGCTCAGTCAGGCGACATCCATGGATGCTGCAGCCGAGATCGTTCAAGATATATTGCTGGCGAAAGTGGCCAAGATCATATCGGTACCGGTCACAGACATCGACACGTCCAAGCCGGTATACACATATGGAGTTGACAGTCTGGTAGCGGTAGAGCTCCGGAATTGGGTGGCACTCGAATTAAAGAGCGATATCAGCATATTTGATCTTACCAGCAGTGCGCCCATCACCGACGTATGCAAGAAAATTGCGAGCAGGTCGCATCTTGTGTCGGCAGAAGCGAAAGAGGAAGCCGGTAGCGCGTAGACTTTCATTATCACCAAGCGGAGAGAGGTTTGTTTCATATCTGCCATGTTCCTTATTTAGATATCGCTTTAGAGTTTCAAAATCAAGATTTAATAATCATTAGATTATCAATCAAAGAATGAGTGATCTGGTGACGGGCGTGGGTAGCAATGTTGTAGAAGTTATGGAGTGTACCTCTAAGGAGGTGCTTGGTTGACGGGCACCCACTGGGAGGGGTAATTTATAGGCACACCTACCACACCTACCACACAGCCTAGGCACTATAAGTTGGTCCGTGAGATCAGTAAGGAACTAGCCTCCAGGCGCCCTACTCTGTCGCAACATTTGTAATCCATGGTCACCTTTATCTTATGTAGACAAGACCTGTTCGTAGCTGAATTTTGAAAGCTTGGTGCAGTATAATACCAATACTGCGCAATATAGAGATAGTTTTTCTGATTAATGCACCTCGCCGCAACTTGTCATGATTCTGAAATGAAAACTAACTCCTTTTTCAAGTACGCCAAAAAATAGGCTTTCATCAAATAGGGCAGCGTGTTGTGCAATTTATTACGTCCCATCGCCGCCCATGTCTTATACTATGACTGTGCCAGCAAGTCTCTTATTGGCCTCGTTTATGGCAGCCGTATGAAATTTCCGATGCTCGATCATGGCATCATCTGCCCTGCCCAGTCTCTCATCTGCCTCTCTCATGGCCTGAGCATGAAACTTTCGATGCTCAACCATACTATCATCCGCGGCTGCTAGTCGCTCATCAGCCTCTTTCATAGCGGCGGCGTGGAATTTGCTATGTTCCTCAATGGCACCCTGGGCCGCTGCCAGCCTCTCATCAGCTTCCCGCATGGCTTGCACGTGGAACTTCCTGTGCTCAACCATACTGTCGTCCGCGGCCGCGAGTCTTTCATCGGCCTCTTTCATGGCCACTGCATGAAATTTGCGGTGCTCTTCGATCGCCCCCTGAGCAGCTGCTAAACGCTCGTCGGCCTCACGCATAGCTTCAGCGTGGAACTTTCTGTGCTCGACCATGCTATCATCCGCCATGGCAAGGCGCTCATCAGCCTCCTTCATGGCCGCCGCATGGAACTTTCGATGCTCTTCAATAGCGCCCTGGGCAGCGGCCAGCCGCTGATCGGCTTCGCGCATGGCATCGGCATGAAATACTCGATGCTTCTGCATGCTGCGATCGGCTTCTGAGATCATATCGTCGTGGCCTATGTTGATGATCTGAGTCGCGAACCGTTGCAAGGCGCGATGATGCTCGTCCTTGAGCCATGCTAACCTTGCGTCATTCTCCGCCTGCGACGGATTGAACGCGATCGACTCGCGGGCCTGCGCCAGCTGCGATTGGAGCTGAGCAACCTTGGCTTGAAGTTCGGCCAACTCTGTAGACACGTCGGGCATTTCGTTGATAATGCAGCAAAACTTCAACAGAATATTGTGTAGTTTTCGAGTGCGTTTGGTATAGTCGAACTATCTCGACATAAAAAAAGCCTGCGTGTATAGAGGTCTTTCGTGAGCGGAGCCATAAACAGGTTCCAAGAGGCGACCAGGTATGACGTCACTTTTATGCGTCAGCAACCTTGACTCGCAGCATGTTTAGAGAGAGGATAAAGAAGAAGAAAATAAGAATTTGAAGCGCCGAGATTGGCTATAGTCCTTGTTCTAGCACCTATTAGGAATCAACAGAAAGTGCATAATGCTTTTACTATGAGCGCAGTGCATGATACAGATTACTCGAGCTTCCTGCTTTAATTTGTTGTTTAGCTATATGCTTGGAAGTAGTCGCAGAATGAATAACCCCCAAGTGTTCTTCAAAGCATTCTTGCTAGGTTTCGCTATTTTCTTCTTTTGTTTCTTTTACCGTGATAGTAGTAGTGGTTGGATGAAGGAGAATGCGATCGTAATCGAGCTGCTGTCATTCGTTTTATATGAACATTTCACAACAAACGTCATGAATGAAATACATAGTGCGAGAATGGATAAACACACGTCGGAAATTTAGTAGCACATAGAGTTCATATCCTATTATTCAATTGAATTCCAAACAGTTATCTCTTTGTCGAGCATTAGCCATTCTACACATGATGAGGACCAAACACCTGGCGTTGCGAAAACTCCCTTTCTGCTTTCCAAACAAGCGGGCTATTAGACGCAAACAAGAAGTTTAAGTCTTCCAAATGGCGAGTGGCAGTTTCTATACTTTGCGTTAGAATAGTTGAAGACGAGCGGAACACGGCTGGTATCGTCAGACATACCAATGTAAAACAAGTAAATGGGTATCAACATTGCGGCGTTGACCAGTGCAAAGATGATGACAACCCACCAACCGACAGCTGAGATTAGAAAGGGAGTGATGGTGTTGACGAAAGCGCCTTCAATTGAAAATGCCACAGTCGACAGCGCTGTTCCTTTCGCACAAGTTGCCAATGGGAAACATTCGGTAGGATAAACCCAGCTATAAGTAAAGCCAATTAGTCGGTATACTCCCTTAGTCAGACCATGTCTGTGTAAGAAGTTTTACCATGTGGTCAACCAAGTGCTCCCATAAGCAAAGGTATAAAGGTAGAGAACGGTGGTGAGGCCAGCACCATAGCCGGTCGCGCTCGCCTGACTTGAGAAATCGCCATTCGAAATCTGCCGACTGAGAACTCCTCCTGATATAAGCATGACAGCCATAATGGAAGAGCCGGAAAGCATCAGACGCCGGCGCCCAACACGATCGATCAAGTAGATTGCGAGTGCCAAACTAAAGGAATATGATATAAAGTTGCCGCCGACGAGCAAAGCAGGATTGTCACCCTTGAAACCCGTCAGGCCGAAGATCTCGGGCGCGTAGGTGGTAATAAAGTCGATACCGGTAAGTTTCTGCATCACTTGAACACCTGCGCCGAGCGCTATACGACGACGTGTGTGCATTTTGTCCCTTTTCATGATCATGCTCCAATACGTATGTCGTTCTGCATTTGTCTCTGCCTCTAGACGAAGGACTTTCTTGATTTCTTCTATTTCTTCCAAGATCACACCGTGATCGGCGTTGCTTCCACATCGTTCGAGGATATCTTGAGCTTCATCCGCGCGGCCGTGTTTTAGGAGGTATCGAGGGCTTTCGGGGTAGAACAGTATTAAAAAAAAAGATGACGAATAGGAAGACAAGTTGAAATCCAAGCGAGAACCGCCATGCAAAAGGTGCCGGCGTCGTCTTAACTAGGCCATATTCTAACCAGTAGACGAAGGTGATTCCGCAGAGGCAGAGCGTAAATTGAACAGCTACGAAAGCACCTCCAAGTCTTGGATCTGAAAGCTCGGCGGTCCTAAAAGACTCAGAGTTAGTTCACTCAATTGATACAGTGTGAATGAGCTCGCTGAGCTTTGGGGGTCTCTCAAAAGAAAGCACATACCAAGCTGGAATGATAGTATTGAGATGCCCGCACCCAATTCCTCCAATGATCCTTCCCGCCAACATGACACCGAGATTCGGTGCGCCGGCTTGCAAGCCTGCTCCAGCAGCCGCTCAAAGGCATCCTAACCACATGGTCTTCAGACGGCCAACTCGGTCGGCAATTGAACCAACTATAAGTGCTCCTATGGCGAAACCACCAAACCAAACACTGACGATGCCGCCGTTAAGAGCTGAGTCGGCCGTGGTACCGCCGTCAGCCCCCATTAACTTGATATAATTCTCATTGGTATTTACTTGCGACATTACAGCCGCATCGTAACCGAAGAACAGAATACCTGCCCCCGCCAGAAACATGACGGCGTAGATCATTAAGCTTGATACATCTTGACAACGAATAGCCAAGAGGAACGAACTTTGCGAGCCTCGACTCAGGCTAAACGAAGTCACGGTCATAGCTGAATTCTCGGTGATCGACTCCGGGAGAGTCTTCTTTTTCGTAGGGAAGGTCTGTTACTGTATCTGTTGTAACAACCATGGCTGCAACTATGATAGTTCTTGGACACGGTAGTCAATGAGATGAGTGCTTGTGAAATAGAAAGGTAGACCAATGGTCTCAAGCCCCTTTTCATATTGTCGCCAGTTGGTAAGCTCGCAGTTCTGCATGGTCCCCTGGCCGAGACCTTGCAGCCAAGTTTTCCCCATTAACCCAGCGTAGCTGACTAAATAAGTGTAGTTTTCACGATGGGGTGTTCCGTATTCCAGTGGCCTATTGCAGTCTGCCCCCGGCTTGTTTGGAATAGAAGCTTCAAAGCACGGCGGGGATCAGTCAGGTTTCTTGTATTTTTGTACATGATGTCGGTGGAACTAAGGGGCTGGAAATGTACTAAGCAGCTGGAGTTTGCGGGTGGGGTCCATTTAGTGGCGAATTACAGGCGCTGCCGGGGTAATCCCACCGAGCACGGGGACTACTTTGCTTCAATACATAAGCATTTTAAGTATTTTACCTCGTCATATCTTAATAGATCTACGTTTCAGAAGAAATTCTTCGGTCCATTGTGAATAAATCCACAAAATATAATTATCAATAATTATGGCGATATTTCATGCTGGTGAGTATTTACGCCCAATCCGACGCACACCCGAGCTGAATAAGTCATGAAGTCTTGTTCAAGCTAAAGCCCGGCGTATCGGGAGCTCAACTAGCAGAATTAAATACAGCTGGCCAGGAGATGCTAGGGACTATTCCCGGTATGAAACCTTTTACGGTGTTCTCCCTGCTGTGTTTCTCATCAATGACATTAGGCCTTCAATCATTTAACATGGGCCCACCCTTGCCCAGTACTGCCCATCGAGCTCAGGGGTTTAACATGGCTATCATGACAATCCTAGATACGGAAGAGAACCTATTGGCCTATGCCGGACATCCCGCTCATCTAAAGTGAGTTTTTGCTCTGATTGCATGGGTGATGACTAATGCCACATTCTGGATAGAGTCCACAACATACGGCTGGCACTTTGTGATGAGACTGTGGTGTACGATCTGGCTATATAGAGGAAGTTAGATCATTCATAGACGATAACACTTCATCCTTGTAAATATGGATATATTGTCACATGTCGGCTTCTCTTACGCGACTTTTGCTCAAGTGACTTCGACAAGCCCGAGATAGATGGTCGACCCCTGTAAGAATCGGAACAGACGCTCGGGACCCCAGATGATCACATGATGAGTCGATAGTCTACAATATTTGGTGGTCTACCCCAGATATACGATGGTGCGCCGGGAAGACTGAAGATTCCCCAGGTTTGCGGACACGATGGTGGGGTGCAGTGAACACCGGCATCTCAACCCCGCCCCTTTCTCCGATTGTCGTGATGGACGTGCATGTGGTGATGCTTTAAATGAATATAGACTTCGAAATATCCGTGCTTTTGTTCTTACAGTAAAAGCGACATTATCAACATAATCTAAGTTGGACATTGAGACTTTCCCGATCAATACCATTTGCTGTTAAACTATCACCCTTATCGCCCTTCACCATAGCATCAGAAATGAGCGCGCCAGGAATGATAGCCGGCAAAGTCGCCATCGTTACAGGTAATATATCTATCATGTTCTCAGAGAGCCTATTGACTGCTTGGTTCAGATTTACTGACGGGAACAAACTCTCTCACAGGCGGCGCATCGGGCTTCGGCTTGACAATTTGTGAAGTATACGCTCGTGAAGGTGCCAAGATCCTCATCGGGGACCTAAACACATCGGGCGCTTCAGCCCTAGTCGAGAAATATCCCTCAAATATCATCCTACAGACAATGAACGTGACAAAACGTGCAGACTGGGAAAGCGCGGTTTCCCGTGTTATAGAGGCATGGGGCACTCTAGACATCCTTGTAAACAATGCTGGCACGTCGTATAAGAACAAGCCCAGTCTGGAGGTCACCGAGGCCGACTTCGCGCGCTGTTTTGATGTCAATGTCTTGGGAATTTTCCATAGTATCGCTGCTTGCTTCCCTGTCTTTGTCGAAAAGAAGAAGGGGTGCGTCATCAACACTAGTTCTTGCGGTGCATCAAGGCCAAGGCAGGGTTTAGTCTGGTACAACGCTAGCAAGGGAGCAGTATCTAACGTGGATTTCCTTTACCATTCCTTCTTGAATGTATTCTCTATTCGCCTGCCGGCTAACTGATCGTTTCTTTTCAGGCTACCCAAGGTCTTGCCCTGGAGTATGGTCCTCAACAGATTCGTGTCAATAGTATCTGCCCGCTTCTCTGCGGCACAGGATTGTAACAATGCCATATGAAACCCGCGACAAATTTCAGCTAATTCATTATGTCTCTAGGTTCGAGTCGTTTGCAGGTGTACCTGACACACCCGAGAATCGTCAAAATTTTTTGGGTAATGTGCCCCTAGGCCGGTTGACGGAGACTATCGACGTCGCCAATGCTGCTTTATTCCTCGCTAGTGATGAAGCCTCATTTTTGACAGGTGTGAACTTGAATGTTGATGGTGGGAGAACGATTTAATGAATGGTTACGTATATAGCAGATGGTAAAATATAATAAAGAAAATTCACTGGGGAAGCGTACTGAGAAGAACATTAGTGACTTTTTTCATCAAAGTTTCTCAAATGGGAAGAGTTAAAGTTGATGTCCTCTAATTATAGAACGTAGTTGTGATTTAGAGGGGTTGAGATAAGTTATTTTCGACTCAATGAATAAATCACATCTAGACTCGAGTCCTTAATAATGGGGAAGAGGTTATATGAATGCTATACCAACCTTTAGGAAACCCAATTCATAAGGATTTTGTCGGAGCTGATCTCGGAATAGCTTGAGGAGAGACTCATAGTACTTGACTCTCAATCTCAGTTGTATTAGGTATTATAAAATCCTACTTTGAATCGGACGTATCAAGTCTTATTTTCTACACAAGATTATTTATCGTTTTTCTAAATTTCGATGATAAGCCCCAAACTCTCAGCCTATCCATAGCATCAAGCGCATTTTGCTTCAAAGCTTCGAAGTTGCGAGGGTCACACACGTCTCCAACATGCTGCAAGGATGCGACGCCTCCGACGCCGATCCATGTCTTAATACGGTCCCGAGCTTCATTCGACCGAGTCCATGGAATACCATCGAGTTCCGCGACTACCAAAGCCGCGCCGGAATTGTCAATGTCGATGTTCTGGAACGGAAAGAATCGAATAAAGGCGAGGAGGAATGCGTAACCCATGAAGACACGCATTGTCTCACAGGGGGTATTGATGGTACACTCGCGCGAAATACAGATGATCGCTGCAGCATCGTGAGCCGACCTCCGCGCACCAACTGGATCGCGGCTAAATTTCGACCGCAGCTGTTCTTTGGCTACGTTTAACTCCCATGTAGTTTGGGATGATAAAGCTCTGCCAGAGTGACGAAATATATACACAACCAAGTCCATGGTTTCGTATTCGCTGCTTAAATACGCTAGGTGTGTGCCTAAACTTCCAATACTAGTGTTCAGTTAGCACGATGACATGTACGACAAGGAGGATAGGACGCAACTGACTTCATGCTCACCAAATCTGAAGTGCTCACTGGGTGCGACAACGATGCCTGGACTAGAGTAAGACTCTTGAGCAGTGTCTTTTTCGTCTCTTGGTGAGCCGTGGCGAGTGATGGGAGGCCCAGACTTTCTAGTGAAGAGATATCTTCAATTTCCCGAAGGTCATGTAACATTCTCCCAATTGCGTGGGCGCATAACCTCTTCCCCCAAGCTGGAACATAGTCCGGCGGACGTTTATTCATCATTATACCACGCAAGATGGTAAAGAATGGGACTTCAGTAGGGGGGCTACTAGTGAATGGGAGCATAGCTGCCCAAGCATGTGCTGAATGGGCTTCCCATAGATTCTCGCTACAAGGAAGCCTTGAAGGAAGTTCGGCGACGCGAAATGTACCCCTCTTGGACGTCAGCGTAGACAGCGTACAGTCGAATTCGAAGATAGACCACGCCAATCTTTTCTCCAACTCTTTGTTACGCCATTCGAGCCAGGCGGACTCAAGAGCAGCTGTGTCCAACTGTCTGATCTGATTTGAGTCGAAGGCACTCGGGTCTGCCTGTTCGGTATCGGACGACAATACACCCAGCCCCCGTAGGCTAGTGACGAGCAACCCTCTAGAGGCGTCGGCAATTTCATATAGACGACGATTTACAGTCCCCATTGCATATATCTGATGGAAGGTCGACGCACATATATACGAGGGATTACGGAATGCTGTGCTGTCCGCTTGACCCTATTCACGAAAATGTCAGCAAGACTTATGCTTCACTGCTCAACTAATATGAAAGATGAGAGACCAGAAAAAGATGACGGACCATCCAGAACAAAGCTGTCTGTGTGATTTCGGCTAACAAAGCGGCTACTTCCTGAGAACCTTCAGCCTTCGAGTATGTCGCGCCTATACAGGCCATGGCAGCGAGCAGCGCTGTCTGGAACTTTTCGATCCGCCATGTTGGTTTGTGAATAATAGGAGCTACGGGATGGAACTCGGCAAAATAAACCTTCACAAATTCACCGAGGAAGGAAACAGCAGGTAGGGCTTCCAAGGCAGGTGAATCATTGAAAGATGGTATCTGGGGACAGGATAAAACTTTGATCAGATCCATTAATGTGGTACTTTCGATCGCGGGTCGATCTCCAACTGTCTGCTCAAGAACCTGACGCAGAGGTGGGAGTGTGATCTTTCGGAAACCCCTATTAGAAGCATAGTCAAACGGCCATGAGTCGTTTCCTCCGCGATCGAGCACATGGGGCCACGTCTCTGTGTTATCTTGATCCTTCAGGAAGGAGTGATGGTCTGTCGTCTGCCCAAGATGTGGTGTGCTTTTAGTACACGCGAGCGAGCCAGTAGGCAGTAGATTGGTGAGTGATTGAGTGGGAGGACCTGTAATTGCGGCGATCATAGGCTGCGCTCGTTGAAGATCCTCGGGTCGTCGAGGTGATTCATTAGTCATAGCATCTGAGGCCTCTGTCTCGTATCCTAGCCAGTCCATTCTCGAGGCGCGGAGAATATCCCAATCGTAAAAATCGACCGGTGAGGTGGTCTCTTCTTGATTTAGACTCATGTTAGTCAAGCTAAACTGACCCGGGAGGAGCGAATCGCATGAGGGCTGATGCTCCAAGCTCTGCCCAGTATCATTTGGTGGTACTGGATAGCTCAAGTCTTTATTGGCGTTAGCGATCATTCTGTCTGTGGTTGTTCTGCCGTGGACGCTGGCGGACAGCAGAGGAGACGCAGGATTAGGATGAATAGGGAATGTTTGGTCCGTGTTAAATGCTCCTGAATCTTAGATGATTCTTGAGCCGGACGTGGACGAACGGCGGTATTGGGGCGTATCGGCCAAGTCTAACTCATCTATCTGAAGATTGACAAGGACCGTTCCAGGCGATTCGATCATGGTAGCAGCCAGGGATAGATGTGTGAGGCCGTCTTGATGCCATCTCAGTCCGTCGGAAGAAACATGCGGTCCCGCTGGTGGAGCTACTACTCGAAGATCATAAGTACACTGAGCACCGCGAACTAAACACGTCGTACACGGCTGTTCCCGCGAACAGCGAAGTTTATACCTGGCACATCGGTGACAAGATTTCTGCCGACTGGGTTTGTGACGGTCTTGGGATGGCCCGTGAACCTTGCGTTTGTGTCGTTGGTAGACATCTTTCCTGGAAAAAGTCTTGTCACACAGCTGGCACGCGAATGTATCCGCGACGGTACTACAGGATAATGAGCAAGATGGGCGGATCAATAAATGCGATATTAGGGGGCTCACGTCGCAGGCACTCTCTGGTGTCTCTGCAGATGGGCTAGTCGAGAGACCCGAACACCACAGATGTCACAATTGTAGGATTGTGGCCGACGGGAAGATTCTGACTGAAGCTTCGTTAACAATGCGCGCTGAAGAGAATGCCAAGAAGTAGTAGCATGACTCACCGGTGACGATGCTACGGATTCGCTCATGACATATTATTTTTTGCAGAGAGTAATCGGGTGTTGATATAGGTAAAGGGCCGTATATATTACCACTCTTTTCATCACTTAAACCAGTATGCCAACTGTAGGTTGCGGGGAGAAGCAGCGCGCAAGCTGGAGTATGGACCTGGGGACGTATCGGGAATTTTAGTCTTGTAGAGCTGCAAGGTACTTATTGTAAAAAGTCGTCTGAGACACCCTCAGCCGAGATACTTATATGCCATGTTCCAACTTTTAATGACGATAACACTAGGCAGATAATACTACCAGCTAGGCGAGTATCAAAGAATGATTATCGGGGTTGTGTATTTTAGAATATTGGTCTAGAAAAGCCTCTCCGACATAGTTCCAGGTCCCTACTTTCTCGTTTGGCCATGTAGAATCATTAAGGCATTTAGTAATGTCCCTCTAATGTAATTGTACCCGTTTTCGTGATCATGTATTCGTTAATAGCAACATCCTTGCCTGATTCCTTTCCGAAACCCGACTCTTTAATTCCACCAAAGGGAGATTCAGCTGCCGAGGCATTGCCTTTATCATCCTATGTCAGCTCATCCTATGTCAGCTCATCCCCTGAAGGCTCGTCCCGTCGCGACTCGTGACTTACCGGTATTCAGCCCAATCATGCCAGCCTCAAGGTTCTCTAACATGCGCCACGTGCGGTCGACATTTTTCGTGAAACAATATGACGCAAGGCCCATCTAGTTAGTTGTTAGCCAAATAAATAGAAGCATCGGCCTCCTTGGTGCTCACGCTCGTATTGTTCGCTGCCCGGACAACCTCTTCCTCGGTATCGAAGGGGAATAGGGCGATGAGAGGCCCGAATATTTCGTCTGAAAACACCTTCGTTTGGGCAGTCGCATTGGAAATAATCGTCGGTTCAAAGAAGAACGCGTTGTCAAGTTCGACTCGTTTCCCACCTGTCAAGATCTTGCCTCCTTGGTGAGTCGCATCCGCTACCTGCTCAGCGACTTTATCTACACCTGTAGGTACCGTGAGTGGGCCCATTGTGGTTTCTTTGTTAATGCCACGGATCTCGCGAGTCTTATTAACTAGTAGTTTGGCGAATTGATTGTAGACCCCTTTCTGAACGTATACCCGATTTGCTGTGATGCATGCTTGACCGGCATGTCTAAATTTCAATGGCATCAACGCTAGCTTTGAGTATCAGTAATAGAACATATCAAAATGAAAACAGATGCAATCGTACCGTCTATGGCCTGTTCTAAGTTGGCATCATCGAACACTAGAAATGGGCAATTACCTCCAAGTTCAAGGGTTAATTTCTTCAGTGAGTCGACACAGTGAGCGGCAAGAATCTTCCCCACGCGAGTCTGATACGAGCTGGTCAGCTTCTAATATACCACCAAATGATTAATCCCTCTCTCACTGAGCCAGTAAATGTCACTTTCTTGACGGTCGAGTGTTTACACAGAGCTTCACTGAGTGCTGGGGTGTTAGAGAGTGTTGTCGTCATGACGTTGAATGCACCTTTGGCGAACCCAGCTTTTTCTGCGAGGAAAGCTAGTGTTAAGGCTGAGAGTGGTGTTTCAGGAGATGGTTTGGCAATCATGGTACATCCAGCAGCTAATGCTGCACTCGCTTTCCTGAGGATCATACTGTGTTGGGCTATTAGCTCTTACACTCATCCATCACTTGAGATACATGCGTCTATACAGGTCACTCACGCAATGGGAAAATTCCACGGCATGAGAGCCGCAACGACCGCAAGGCAGGGAATGTCGTGCCCTGTATTCTCTCAGTTTCGGCAGCAAACCAACGCGTGAAGGTAGCCGCATATTGGATCTCTCCATGCGCCTCAGCCAGAGGCTTGCCGGTCTCATACACAAGTATATGGGCAAGGGTGTCTTCATATTCGTGAATGAGATCATAGAATTTAGCCAAAAGGTCGGCGCGTGCTCGTGGGGTATAGGTACGATAGACTTTGAATGCTTCTTGGGCGGCTTGGACCGCGGCATCGACATCCTCAGCTGCCATATCCGGAGCAGTCGCGAAAACTTTATTGCGGCCAGGGTCTTTGGGTCTGTCAGCACCAGAATATTGTTAACTACGGATATGTATCCTAACCTATGATATCGAATCTTTTCCCCGATTTTACTTCAACCCATTCCCCATTGACGTAGGCTTGGTCTCGAAAAGCTTCGGGTCGATTGAGATTTGACTTCAAAGCCATGCGTGTCAGCTTCTCAGTCAACTGCACGTAAGTTTTTGTAGTTGCTCACCTTGAATTCTGCCATGGTAATTAAATTAGATGCCTATGTATTTCGATTCTCCGTATATGATTCAAAGGTGCAGGATTCGTTTCATTTAAGCAGCTGTAGTTGGGCTGGTAACACCATTTATAATCTCGCCCCAATTCCATAACATATAAAGATTGTGAGTAAATATGCGAATCACGAGACACTTGATGTGTGAAGCATGTCAGCATACTTTCGTAACATGTGGACCGTCTGCCATTCACTTGACCATATTTGGGCCGCGAATCCCGAAAAGTCTCGGCCGTAGTGTTGAACAAGCATTCGTCTTTTCCCACCTCCAAACTCCGATACCCATGTCCCATACCCGCACAGGTCCCCATTTGGGTTCCCTTTGCGGATTCATTCCTCCGCAAAGCTCCACAAACCCCGCGAACTAAGAGCAATCCATCTGTTCACATTGCCCCGTGTATTGACCGCGCGTAATTACAGTGTAACACTCTGGCCCACATTGTCGGGGTCCAGGTTGGCCGAGATGAAGTATCCAGTTAGCTAGGTTCCTCATCACCTTGATACCCCCTCCCCACGCTTGAATCGAAGCCAGGCTTTCGGTAGTTAACCCCGCCAAATATCCGATGCACAATAGCAATATTACACCAGAATTCAGGGATGTCATGTATAGTTCATCAAGGCAATATCAAGACTCCAAATATCAAGTCCGATTATGTTGCTCAAATCCCACGTGTCGGATCTGCGCCACGGGGTTCTGGTAAGAGTCTACTTGTTATATCATCGTGAACTTAGAATGCGAAGACGAAATATTGTTGACGATCTACTTGCTTCATTCTTGAGTTCATAAATTCCACCCAGCATCAGAACAACGAGCTTCGTTGATCAAATAGGAAACATCTTCATCACTATTCTGGAAGCCCAACATGTCGAAGCCCGAGTTTTCTATCCCGGTCCTTGGCGGAGACGGCATTGGACCCGAGGTCACAAAGGAAGCTACAGCTACCGTCGACCTTCTCTCAGCTTTACCCAACGCCCGAGCTACTTTTAAGCTTATTCCTCGACTTTTCGGTGGCTGTTCTATTGATGAACACGGCGCATCTGTTACAGAAGAGACGCTAGAGCAAGGGCGCCAGTGTCATGCCATCCTCATGGGGGCTGTCGGTGGCCCCAAATGGGACAAGAAACGCCACGGATTCGAAGGCCCAGAAGGTGCCAGGCTCCGGCTCCGTCAGCTGACAGACGTATATGCCAACATTAGACCTGCCGAGTACTGCCCAGGTGGAAAAACGCCGTTGAAAGAAGAGGTTGTCAAAGGCACCAAATTTATCGTGCTCCGCGAAAATTGCGGGGGCGCCTTTTACGGACCTAAAGAAGAGACGCCCGACTGTGCTTCAGACCTTTGGTCATATAAACGCACAGAGATTGAGCGCATTGCGCGTATGGCTGCGAACCTCGCTCTTTCCAAGGCCGTCGATGTACCCCGAGTCATAAGCTGCGACAAAGCGAACGTTTTGGCCTCCTCTCGTCTTTGGCGCCGTGTGGTTGAAGAAACCATCACAAGGGAGTTCCCCAAGGTTGAACTTGTGCATCAACTGGCGGACAGCGCAACGATTATTATGATGATGAAACCAACGACATTCAACGGTGTCATGGCGGCAGATAACACATTTGGAGATCTACTATCAGATTTAGCTGGTGTCATTCCGGGCACCTTAGGTGTGCTGCCATCTGCCTGCCTTGCTGACCTGCCGGTCAAGAAATGGGGGGACAAACCTGTCAAGGGTTTCTACGAGCCTGCTCACGGATCGGCTCCTGATATTGTAGGACAAGGTGTTGCCAACCCAATTGGCGCCATCCTTAGTGTGGCGCTCATGCTACGCTACAGCTTTGGCATGAAGCAAGAGGCTAAGGCAATCGAGGATGCCGTTAAGACCACATTAGATGGTGGGCTTAGAACCAAAGACATGAGCGGCTCCTCCACCACGGAAGAGATGGGAGCCGCTATAAGGGAAAATTTGAAGAGAATGAGAATACTGGCATAATTTGGTTAGCTATGTAATGAGTTTTTGAGTATCATTTCGGCAAGTCGATAATAGTATCTTGAACACAGCGTTTTGTTCGTAGCCCAAACAGCACAAATTCCTAGGTGTACCTTGGAGTTGATAAAGGTGATGTGATAAATGACTCTTGAGAGGTTTTTTATCTTATTTTTATTTTATTTTACAACTTCAGTGCCAATTGTACTATGTGATCTTATTTTCAATGGGTATTTTTCTGTTGACTATGACACATAGAATCAAGTGGCACTATATATCGCAGTTATTCTAGTAATGTTCCTAGGCATCTAGTGAAATTCTTTTCCATTTCAGTCCCGTTCTTGCGCCTCTATGTGTACAGTATACCTCTAAATTCTATGCAGGCACATCAAACAAAGCTGGATGCCTTTTGCGGCCGATAAAAGAAAAGTAGCAGTAACCAAGGCAAGTATAGAAACGCCCGAAATATTAAGCATAAGCAGCATCAAAGATATATATTTGAAGTAGCTGAGAAATATTAAGGTCGGATTCTTCAGGGATATTCGGATAGATCTCCTGTAGCTTGGGACTTATAACAGAGAGCAGCTCGGAAAGAGTTGGTTGCCTTGCTGGGTTCCATTCAATACATTTTGCCACCAACGTTAAAAGCGCGAGGTCGAGATCTGGATCGAGGGTATTATTGGTTCTCTTGTCCCTTATGATCTCATTGATATTGCCTGTCCAAAGAAGGCTCCTCATGAGCTAAAGAGTTACCAAAGTCAGTTACAGTCCTCTCAAGTCAAGATAGCTTTGAGTTATGTATGGAACCACCGCGGTTAATTCGGCACCTACCTCACCAATTTCCCTTATATTATCCCCAATCGCGTCCTCGGTCACCTCAGCCGCACCGAAGTCTATTAACTTTACCACAGGAAAGGAACTGTGTTCAACTCCCTCACTGTCTCCGATCATAACTAAATTTACACATCAGTATTCCTCAAACCGCCGTATATATAAACAACATTCTCCTACCATTTGCCTCGTGGATGTCGTTATGTGCTAACATAACGGGACGCCTGGTACTGGTTTCATGTGGTAGGGTTTCCGGCAATTGATCTCTTGGACCCGTAGGCGTCATAGTGCGATTACCTGGTGGATAAGCCATGCCAATTAAAGCTTTGGTAACTACGGCCATGTTAGATGAGCTGCGTAAAACAGAGACATGAGATTATGAATTCCTTTCTGTAGCTCCGGACCTCAGAGCCAGCTTCAATATCTATTCCATGCTCAAGACACTGGCGGAAAGAACTTGGACTAGCCGCAACACCACACATGGGACAGTGATGAATTAATCATAAGACTTTGGATGGTGTACTCTACTTACGACAAAGAAATATCGACCAGAGTATGCGATTTGGTAGCTTGCGCCGACCCTGTATATCTGACACTCTTCTTGCAAAGTCTTTAATACTCCCATTGTCTAAGAATTCGGTAATAATGGTAGTATTCGTGATCCATCTAAGTTCCGTAGATTGAAATGGTATGTTGATTATGGTTACAATGTGCCGAGCCCATTTGAATAGCTATAATCCTATCAGTAAAAATACTTGTAGGCCAATAGACTGGATCCGTGCGTATTTGCCTCTAAGATGCGTTTCTCCTCAGTACTATTATTCCCTGCCGAAGACAAAACCTTGACAGCAACTTTTGAGTAGTCGTTCGGCCCAGGATTATTTTTTCGGATACACGCCGTAACACCAAAAGCACCAGCCCCGACAATCTTCTCAAATGTGTAGCTAGGCTCGTCTTCGAAGAAATCCTTCAATTTTTGGACGGCTCTCAGCTCTGGATCGTCGAAGTTCCACTTCGACAGCGACATAGCGAAAAATGATTGCGTCGGTCTTTTTCGAAAGTTCCCTTCTACTCTTTTAGGATGATTGACGATTAATGGAGAGAATCTTTCTATGCCTTCGAAAGACCTTTTGTTTCAGAAGGGCATTATCATTTTTTCTGGTTTCGGTATGTATTATAATAACAAAGAGCATATTACAAGGGGTTACTTTGCAGGATTGTGGAGAGTCTCAGTTGACAATGATCCTAGCAGCACTAGTTCCACGCCATTCGGAAGATACAAATATGTATCGTAGATACCCCAAACTGCCGACATCCGTCGACATGTCTTAACGAGCGATAGATAATAGTCTCTGGTGAGGCATGGCCAATAACACCGAAACACGTGCGGTAGCGAGTGTAAAGATCTGTGGATATCAAGTAGTTTTAGAAAGAAACGAATCGCGGGGGTTCAAGATAATGCTACAAAGCCTGTAGACAAAGTAAATCTCTACTCAGCACTATTAATGAGAGAGAGATGTGTGTTGAAACTCTTTCAAGACGTCGGGCAAGTCCCTGGCTATATTTCTGAGCAATAGTCAAAAACCTATGGATTAGTTAAGTGCATACGTAGAGACAATGAAGATAGTGTAATTAGTGGCATCCACTCGTCTCCCAGCCGACCGATCTGGCAGCCATTCACACCGGTGAGTGGACCACGGTGTCTATCCGGATAGCTCGTTGGCCATTCGGTACATGTGCAAGATGGAATCTGGTACAGGAAATTCGGTCTCGCTCGTTTTAGAATACGTGTTTAAAATTCTAGGGTAAGCAAGCATATGTGATGATTGTTTCGAGGAAGGGAGAAGTGCGCAGAAGCAAGGGAGCTGATAGGGGGTGCTTAATCACATGTAGATTGCTATTTAGCAAAGTGTTCTCATATTGAAGTGGAGCGCCACTATGTGGCTGGCCTAGCCATTCAGTGACTAAGCTAGAGGAATAAAAGCCTAAGGGGGGCAACTATATTGACTTAGTTAGAAAAACACCAGACACTCATTACGCATAGCATGAATACAGTCAACCGTTGAGTTTTTAATTGATCATTTCATTCCCCTCGCGATATATGCCATAAGAAGTGTAGGCGAAGGCCTATCTCTTTCGGTATGAATTCCCCTACAATTAGGAATTCACTTCAATATTTGAACGCTTATGCAGTGATATTGCCTTGGCTTTAAAGTTACAATAATGCCCCGTCCTCGGCTTATGCCCCCTCTGCATATCAAGCTATCCAAAAATTCATGGTGGTCTATCTTGAACTTTACAAAGACCATAGCAGACGTTTCGACCACCAGGGACAGGTATTCGGTGCGATAACGTACTGCGACTTCGGCAGTGCCACGGCTAAGCCGTCATCTAATGACCTGCCGTCAGTAAAAGCGCGTGTCAATCAATTCCAAGGGACTTAAGTCGTACGATTCTACCTCTATGATAAAAAAATCACGCAACAACCCGTGACGATGTTGTTTGAGGCTAATCTTGTACTCGTTTAGATATGTTCGATAGTTGACCGGTCATGGAATTAAACCCCATATCGCCATATAATAAGGGTACTAATCACTACCTTTTTCTGTACAGAAAAACTCAAACTCTAATATATGGACATCAAACTTAACTATCTTCAAATACTATCTATTGGCTGCCACGTACACATAGCTCCAGGAGAATTGTTGTGGAACTGGCGTACAAGAACCTTGTCGGGAATCAAACAGCCCATTGCGATTCCTCCCCGAAGGTACACGTGAAAAACATGAAATTATCCAGAGTGAAATGAAGAATGCTTGTGTAAGAAGTCGGCTACAAACATTCTAGAGTACCTATAACTTTCATTAATCCCGTCAGTGGGCTATGTATCTATTTTTCTAGAAGATCAAGCTCATACTCCGAGAATTATCGAACGCCGACCAATCGAAACAATGTGTCTGTATACTCAGCATTTGTGTCCGGGTTGTAGGAGCGTACTCAACGTCGATATCACTCGCTGCCAGAATCGACCAGAAGGCCGACAACCGCACAGCGGTCGCGCTATTACAACAAGTATCGTCTTGGAGCAGAATAACTGCGAAAGCTGCCGGAATATTGATTCCGGATACTGTACAGGTGCCAGCTCTGAATCGGGATCACTAGCTAGCAACTAATGCTGCCGGCTACGCTTTGCACGGTACGCTGGAAGAAGTGGAAGTCATCCCCAGTTCTCTGTTAACTTCGCCCTGCACCCGAAAGCTTTGCTAACATTATTTCTACAGTGTTAATATCCCAAACTAGAGTTACGATACATGTTATTTGGAATAAACTCGACGGCTCATTCTATAGTGTAAGCTTTGTATTAGAGGGCTAGGCTTGCTGCCGTAGTATTTGAGAATTTGATAGACATAGAGAGGCATCATTACCTATATGAGAATACACGACTTGACGGACTTCTACTGTTACAAATAATATAATAAATTGTACGGTATAAAGAGTAGAGCCGTGTTTGAACGCATAATGACCACGTGAATCCGAATGACCGGTCCTGAGTGTTCTTTACTACCCTATTCTTTCCCTTGCAACATATCTATAGCGTAGAGAATTTAAAGATCAATCTAAGAGCTAACTTGCCCCCACCTATGTGCTTTTGAATAGTTCTTTGAACGGTAACTTAGTCGTTGTGTTCGTCGTCTTCTGATTCTTCAGCAGATTCATCAGGCCATTCTGGGTGATCTCCTGGTTCAGTTCGGATTCCATCGATGTAGATGGGTGGATTCACAGTGTCGACGAAATAGGGGCGAGCCCCTTTATCAAATCGTTGCAGCTTAGTTATTGTTCCTCTGGGCATAGCAAGTGTTATGTTTCTTGAAAACCTCGTGAATCGGCTGTGATACGCTAGTTTTGATGTGTGATCGAACGGTAACATCGCATCCGTCGACGAATATGTCATAGCAGATCAGGGCGTACGGTGGGTTGGCTAGCAAACATACAATGTTGAGCTGGATGTCAAGGTTGGTGACGGGTAAGCCAAGAGTCTGTAGCACGGCGTGGCTGAGGTCTGTGACGTCTTTCTCTGCCCAAGCAAACACGTCTCGAGATCTTCGTGATTATAGGAAGAATTTAGTTTTAGAAAAGCATCTGGCTGTGCGTTCTGCATCTTGGATGTAGCTCGGTCGATATTGAACTCCATCGCTGCAGCAGGGGGTCCAGTCAGTATCTATTGTGCATTAAAGAAGACGGGGTCCAGGAGTGACGTGGTATGGAAGAAATAGTTGAGGCGGGGTACGCCGGCCATCGAAGGAGGACGAGTCGTGGAAGTGGTCCGTGTCGTTACACCTTTTCATCAAAGATCTCTCTACATGTAATATAGTGAGCCACCTAATGCTGTCACGTGATGTTTATCAGGAGGCTGAGCGTGCCGCTTTTTTACTGTTAATTTATCTAAAACATTTTCAGCGGCTTAGATACATAGCACTATACCTCTTCAAATTCTTCTTTTCGGATGATAAATCATTCCCGTAATTGAGTGTTTCAGCTTTATTGTCCAGATCGAGTTAAATATTGCCAAGTGTAACAATCGTGCGCCTATTCGTGAGATAGTAGCTGGTGCTCACATAACACCCTAACTATCGCACCGTTATCAAGGCAGAGAAATCTATAGTTCATTTCCCATATATGGAGCTGTCAGCTAAATTCATCACGTATCGAAACCCTCCATGTGATACATATTGATGTCTACTTGCGTATACTAGGTTTCGCTCAAGTTTGAAGACGACAATATACAGCTGTTCTGTATTGTCCTCAAATGTCCCAATCACAATATAATGAGAGCACCACTCTATAATTAGAGGTGAAGACTGAAATTCAACCTTTGGTTCAGGCACCGTTATCACGAGCGTTGAAATCAAGATATTGAACAAGCTGCAGAATTCCATAGTAGTCGGATAATGAAATAGCCAAACTATGAGAAAAGTCCATATCATACTCAGGTCCTCATTAGGTAAAAAAAGAACAGGCCAATCGTTTCACACACATAGTTCCATACATGCGGAGCAGATATCTAAATTCGAGCCAAAGAAATGCTGGTCTTCTTGTCGCTACTGGCAGCGGATTCGTCGTTGCTGGGCGGCGTAAGGTTCTGTGTCGCCTGGAGCTTAGGGACGGCACCGAAGCGGGTATTTCCGAGATCCCAGACCTATTTCAGGCACGCCGTTCGGTCAGTATGAAGAAACAGGAAGGAGGAAACAGGATACTGTTATCGAGAGAAGGGAAGAGTAAGATTTTCTTACAGCGTAAATGTTGCGAAGAAAGACGTCGCCAAGTATATCAAACGGGTTTGTGCCGCGGCTCTGGACACCGCCATACCAGTGGCTGTCGTCAGCAAGGGCGAAGGCGAGAGCCTCCTTCTGGATCGTGAACTGGGTATCTCCGACGGCGACGGAGAAGTCAGGAAGGTCATCGGCTGTGACACTCGTTGGGAAGATGTAGCCCTGCTGGGTCGAGTCGTACGTAGCACCTGGAATCTGCTTGTATAGAGCCTCGACGACCTCGTCGGATACTAGGGCCAGCGTAGTACCCGTGTCGGCAATAGCCTTGTTACCGCTCTGCTGCGATGTGGTGCCGTTGATAACATACGACTCGGAGTTGAACATCCAGAACCCCTCCGAGTTGTCGATCTCCGTGTAAACGATGTCGGTACCGGATGCGCTGACAAGGTCCTGGTCAACGTACCCGAATGTGTAAAAACTGTCCTGATTATCGCGCTCGCTGTAGAAGGCTGATGTGAATAGCGACGCATCTGCCGGGATCGCCCCCTGCGAGATCAAATTCTCAACTGGCGTCGGAGCCGGGTCCGACTGTCCATTCTTAGTCACCGTGTTGATGCTGCTAAAAGCAAGACCCAGCAGACCGTCACCCGTGCCCTGCGCGAACTGCGTTGACAGTTTGGTTGCAAGCTCGACCGTCTGTCCTGTGACGCTGAGCCCGCCGATGTTCAACACATCGCTGCCGCAAGTGCCCGAAGCGGTCGAGCCATCGCCGTATGAGATGCTCCAGCTCTCACCAGATAGGGCCTTGTATGTGCTCGAACTGTTTGGATCAAATACATTGTGGTTCTTTTGGAGAGAGCTGCTTAGACTAGTTGAAAATACCTACAAGTTGTGCAGTCAGCAATCGTAAACCGAGCTAAAGAATCAAGGGGGCCTACCCAGAGATCGGCGGAGCCGGTGTCGAAATCCAGCATCAGGTTCTGGGCCGGGGTTCCGATAGAGACTTGGACTAGGTATCTTTAAGGTGTTTAAAGTCAGTTTATTTCCTCATTCTGATGTGTCCGATGTCGAGATAAACATTTCCGGCACATAACTCGGAAAGCACTCACTCAGTGTCACCTTGTTGGTCGTCAGCCCCCACCTCACCCGTCTGCGTGTCGTCTGTCTTCTTGACGAGGACATGGTCCTTGTGGGCGCGTCCTCCTTTCTTATGATGCTGGTGATGAGTAAGAGCACGTTGAGTGGTACGGTTTACATGATAGTATGGGCCCTCCTTGGTCGAATCAAATCCGTATTTGTTCATCAAAGACACATAAGACTTGAGGCCAGAGCGCTTGTAGTTGGGGTTGCGAACAACTCTGAGCTTAGAGAGGCCGTCCATGATGACAGAAGGTCTGATAGGCATGAGATACTTTTGCTAGTGCAACTTGGGTCTAAAAGAAGATGGTATGGTTTGTTAAGTGAAATGAGAAACGCTTAAGAGCCAACCTCTTGGGGGTTTAGTAGAGATATATACAGGCTAGGAGAATATAGAGAACAGGACTGGCCCACAGGGCTCGACGTCTCAGATCGAATGCATAAGTCGTAAACAGATGTCAAACCTGTTTTAGTGTTGATGAGGCATAGTTACAATACCCTCATGATGTGAGAAACAAAGGATCGTTTCGTATACAGCTTGGGGGCATTGCGCCAGCAGAGCTAGCGCAATGCCTTGATGCAAAACGGGGCTCGTTTAAGTGGCGACAGCTTAAAGAACGCGCAAGCTCGACAGGGGGTCTGGCAGATGAGTTGTTCGCTCGCCTGGTTGGTCCCTGTCGTCGATGTTCCCATATGACGTCTGGATCTGTGGAGTGTGACTATCGCGGTCGCGTCGGCTTTCATACTTATGACGCACAGAGATTGACAGGTGAGCAGGTGGGTGAGTATCGTGGAGATGGTACCGAGGTGTCTCATTCAGGCCGTGCGGTGAGATTGTTGGTCACGCTTGGTGAACAGATGCTCATACGGACCACCAGATTATCACACAGGTTGTGTTTACTTATCACGACGGCTTACTCAGTTGGGCGGGCGTCTGGTACCGAGGAACTTGATCTTTTATTTAGTACAATCAATGATTTTGTTACGATTCCCGTTCCCGCCCGTGATGGTGTCCGGCGACCCTTGCCAAGTCTTGATGCACACCTCTGAAGAATGGGACGAATCGGGAAGGTCTTGGTGCCAAGACCTTGAAGGATGCCTCAGAAATGCTTGTTTTCTAACCGCTGCAACCTGGCGTTGGCGATGCATCACGTACCCAACGCCACGGGAGATGACGCACCCACATTAGCGGGTTTAGCTCGCATTTCTATTACCTAGGTCGACGATGTCCGAGGATGTCCTCACGACCAGTATAAGGCACACTATATATGAGATCGTATAGCACATGAAAACCGGATCCAACTCCGGAATAAAAGGAACCGTTGGTAGCAAACCAGCTATGCCCAAGCTCGCAAGGTTATGCCAGAATGCCGTCTGACATCATGGCCCTTGATGAAATGGATGGAAAGAGGAGCCTGTTGATACTCCGCCCATGGTGTTTTACTTCTGTCCAATGCAGATTAAAGTCGCTTCTATTTACAGTTAGTGCAAGTGCATTATGCGCCAAGCTCAGGAACTAACGCATATCATATATTGGCGCGTGCATGGGTAGGGTGAGGAATCCTTGTCTTCGAGGAATCATTGGAGCTGATTGTCTTGATACAGCATCCCTTAGATACAAGATACATGTTTTATTGAGTGGATAAAGTGCCTAATTCGGATGCTCCATTATGAGTACACGTGGAGTTGGCTGGCTAAGTAGCTGGCTAGTTTGCTGTGATAGATGGTCGCATCTTGTAATTATCTGCAGAATATGCTGCCGACCGCTTGCTCATGTATATGTATGGAAATAAGACAAACTGACATGCAGCAATTATAAAAGTGTTCGGGAATGCACATGAAGAGCGTCACGTGCGTTTCCGAACGCAACGTGCCTCCAGCCCCCTACGAAGCCCAAATTCGCCTGGTCGTTTCAGGAGAGATAGGACTCTGGATTCTATTTTGCGAATGCATGATACTTGAATATAGACAAGGTTGGTGGTTCGAGGTTGAATGACAGTAGCAAAGTGTGATGATTGGTTTTAACAATAGATATTACATTCGTCATCTGTTGATCGCCACCGATGAGAAACTCCACCACTTATCTCGGCACTGCCGCTCGACTCGGTCGGGAATAAATGCTTTAGAAGATTATGGCATCATTGTTTACATGTTAGCAAGCAATCACATGCATGCAAGCCTCATTTCATCCAGTCCAGCCCCAATCTTCCGCTCGCAAGGCACAACTCGGTTATTCATTGACGCCGGCACACATGCATTATCTACTTGAGTAGATTATCAAGTTGCCTCCATTCTCTCCGATGCGATGGCAGACTCTTGCCCAGTTGCTTCGTAGCATTACCAACACCAGGGGATGCTATCGCCGACCTTGCTAATGACACGCCACACTAGTAGTGGGTAGATCAGTTTACCAAGCGCTTCCATTCTATGAGGAAAATCTCACAGGGCTTGATCTCCATATGCTCCAAAGAAATAGAGTAATCTCCCATTGATATCTGTGTGTTGCAACTTCCCGGATGTGACCACACGCAGCCTCTAACAAGGGCTGGTATCAGGGCTTGGAATTGACCCTATTCAGAATACGATAATCTGTTAGGGGGCGCCTAAAACCTTGACCATTCGGATTTCCCTCCGTTCAGGCGGCTTGGCTGGAAGCTATATACAACTCAGGGCCCTGAGGTAAACCTGCGTCCTCGCCGCCTATGTCCCAATTAAGCGATGGCTGAATAACCTCACGTAGGCCTTCAGGAATAATATCAGAATGGGAGCGTACGGGAAGGTCTAATACTTGCAGCCTCGCATTCGCTACGTGTGACACAGTCATTGCAAACAGCTAGCTCAGATACATCGACATTGGGGGGTTACGATAATCTGGACTAGTTGTTCTCTTCCACCGAGCTCTCTCCTACCTATCTGCTATCTGTCTGCTCCCGCTGCTACTTGCTATTCCGTCGTGCAAAAGTGCTTAGGTACCGAACGTTGCCAAATGTGCAACGCCGTTTTGCGCAATACATTTCACACCTTCTCGCGCGCGGCTGGCCGACCACATCCCCGCCGTTCGACGCACTATTAGGAACTCGGTAAGGGAGTCTGTGCTGACTCATCGTGGCGATGCGACGGCCAGGTAGGTTCTGCACCGTATCTTGCAGCCGCTGGGCCTCCGTTTTGCCATGGGTGTTTTAACCCCACTCAGGTACGGAGTGCCGTATTGGGAGAAACGGAACGGTCAAACCCACCCGGGGCATGCTGCTGCTCCTGCCCGAACGATGCCGTGTCTACTTAGGCCAACCCCTCACACCGTTTTTGGAGCGCACTGGCTTAACTAGCTGATCCTTTAATAGACACGCTGAGGGTGCATTAATAACTAACAATGGATCTTGAGTTCATGGGACGATCCCTCCATGCCCAATTCTGCCAGCGTGCACCGCAGGTCAAGCAATTACTTACCTGACCTGGCGTTAACTAGCCCAACCAAAACAAGGTAAGGGTTTTAAAATTAACTGTAGGTCAGGTAAATATTTAGATTATTTAAAAGTTAACTTTAATTAATTAAAGTTAATTTTTTTTATTTTTTTAAATTATTTATAAGGTATTTTTGATAAAAAAAGTAAAGGTTGCTTACTAGTAAAAATTATTTAACCTAGGTATTAAACCTTTTTATACAAAGCTTTTTTTTTACTTTTAAACCGTACCTTATTTCACCTCACTTTACCTGTAATTTTAATAACCTTACTAGCTTTTTAACGTTTTAACTATTAATAATATTACGCGTATTATCGTTAGCAACAATTTATTAATATTTTTAAAATTAGCTAAGTTAAATTTTTCGATTAACATTAATTTTAGCTTAGCACTAATTTTTTTGACCAAGCGCAGTAACCGCAAAAATTTGCCGGCTTTTAAGGCTGGTTAGCTTTTGTTTACGCGGTTACTTAAACTTTTTAAATGGTTACCGGCTTTCGCAAGCTAACTTATGCACGCGCTTTGCGATTTTAGCTATAAATATAGGTTTTTTGTTTTCGGTATTTTTTTAACTATTTAATTATTTATTTTTAATTAATTTAGTTAATTACTTGTTTTTTAAGCTTTTATTTGCGCTTTTACTTTATAATTATTTATTAATTTGGTGTGTTTATCGGTAAATATTAAAAATATTATATTAATTATATGGTAACCAAAAAAAAGTTAAACACTTAGGCTAGCGCGCTAACTAGCGAGGCATTAGCTATTATTTAAATAGCTAGGCTAAGCTTAAGCTATTTAGCAAAAATTTAGCAGCTTACTAGTGTACAAAATAGCTAATAAAGCTAAAAGCTATAATTTTTAATAAATTATTTACATTTTTTATTAATAACGCTACGGATTAAAAATAATTACATTAAAAGTTTTTTAATGTTTTTAACACTAGCTAAAAAGCGATTTTAAAAATTTTTAAGCTTTTAGGTATTTAAAAAAACAAAGGCGTTTTAGCCGAATTAAACGAAATACCGGCTATTTAGCTATTTTAAGTTAACTATAGTTAACTAAGCTAGTTTAAACAACAAAAACAGCCAGTTTAATTAAATAAGCCAAAAATAGGTTTAAATTAAACAAAATAAGGTAAAAAGCATTACTTTACTTTGTTTTGCCTGTAGTGTACGCTAAATTTTGTTGGATTTAGTGGTTTTTATAGGCGACTTAAATAAGTTTATAAGGCTTAAATGAGAAAATTACTATATTATTTAAGCAAAATGGCGTATAAAATGTGGCTAGGTTAGCGTAGCGTATATATTTACACTTAGAAAAACTATAATTAAAAAAAATGTTTTAAAATAAAATAAAAAGCTAGATATAATATAGCGATAAAATTATATTACCATTAAAAATTTAACAATTAAAAGTTTTATTATTTTTTATATTTTATTTAAAGCGATTTAAAAGCATTAAAGTGATAAAATTGCTATAATGTTAAATTAAACCGTTATTATTTTTAAATTTTTAAACGATTTTTTTCTATAAAAAAAAGATTTTGCTGCTGCAGCCTGTTACGAAACTACGTGTTAGGACAGGGGTGGCTCAGAAGGGTGGTGGCCCAATCTTTTTTCCCCGCATTCGTTCTCTTCTTCCCATATCTTCTGGTCACGTGATCTAGGCTCACCAGCTCACGGTGATCCAGGCTCACCAGCTCACGGTGATCCAGGCTCACCAGCTCACGGTGATCCAGGCTCACCAGCTCACGGTGATC